>PITB01010267.1:0-62706 GCA_004024585.1 Paradoxurus hermaphroditus
TGAATAAAACATGGTTCCCACTCAAAAGGGCCAAATAAACAAAGAACTACTCGGTGACAACAACTGTAATGGGCGTACCAAATGCTGTGGGGGGGGGGGGGGTGGAGGAAGGGGGAGGTCAGAGAAGGAGCAATTAGCCTCTATGAATCCGGGCAGGCTTCCCAGAGGAGGCCATTGTGAGACAAAACTTGAATGACGCTTTCATCATCAATGAGGAGGAGTTGACTTCTTCCTCGGGGGCTGGAAATGCAGGTTCCCGAGCCCCCTGGGCAGTGCTCCGGGCCCTGCCCTCTTTGGCTGTACTTCAGAATTTCCAGGGAAGCTTGTTAGAAATACCCGTTCTCAAGCCTCTCTCCGGACCCCCCGGAATCTGAATTTACAGTGCTCGTCTCCAGAGGCACTATAATTTTCTCGCAATCCCCCAGGTTTTTGTCCGAGAGTGTATGATTGGGGGCTGCTGGCCAGTGAGCAGGTTTTCCCATGAGCGTTATCTAAGAACGGCTAAACCTAGTGGAAAAATAAAGCCGGAAACCGCAGGGAGAAACCCCGTGCCCCTTCATCCCACAGTGAGTCTGATCCTCTCATTTGTGCTTCGAAAACATCATCGGGGTACGGTAGGGAAGCGCGTCCCCCGCGCCCATTCCTGACGCCCGACACTGTTCGAAAAGCTTCGCGCTCTGGGAGCTTCCTGTGCCCGCCCGGGAGATGGGCGGCCCCAGGAACACAAGACGGGGAGGGCGGGCTGGGTCTCGCCGGCAGCTTTTAGGAGAGGGAGCGAAAGCTCCAGTGAAAAAGAGCACGAAGCCAGACCCCCTGTGGTCAGATTCTGCCTCTGGTACCTCCGAGCTGTGCGACTGCAGACAAGTAACTCACCCTCTCTGTCTCCGTTTCGTCATCCATCACGTAGGCATAACAGTAGTCTCTCTCTCAGAGGTCGTGTGAGGATTAACTGAGATCACATACGGAAAGGACTTAGAATTGTGCCCGTCAGATACACTCAATTTTCCCACAGCTGGCTGCTTCCGCTAATTCTCCACGTGACTTGGACGTAAAAGTTGGGCGGTGGGGGGCCGGCCGCGGGCGGAGACTGGGGCAGCCCCTACGCCCACGGGAGGCGTCTTCTCTGGCACCTGTTTTCATTCAGCCAAGTCTTGCCACGTTCGTTGACCGTGCCGGGCACTGGAGAGAGCGCACGGAGCGAGGCACGGGGCCTGCCCTCAAGAGGCACCGGGCATTCTGCGAGCAAACCATCGCGCCATCCTCCTCTCTGAGCGGCAGGTGCCTCCACCCGGCGGGGGACCAGGACTCGGGTGCCTTAAAACAACACAGCAGGCCTTCCTGCTGCCCGGCTTCGCCACGAATGTATTTGCAATGTCCAGGCTAGAACACAGGAAGGGGGGGCGGGAGAAGACAAGGACCCCCAGGATTCAACTAGAGAAGATCTCCCTTAGGGGCCGGGTGGCCCCACGCACACGCGCACACGCGCGCACACACACGTGCTTGGGACCCTCGTGGGCCCCTGGGAAAAGCAGGCCGCCCAATCCTGCAGCTGCGTGTGCCTGGAACAGAATTTCGCAGCCTCTGCACGACCGACGGCCGGGGCAGGAGAATTCTTTGGGGGGCCTCCCCCCTCTAAAGGTAGGTAGCGCCTCTTCCCAACCCTCCCCAGGTCACAACAACCAAAAATACCTGCAGAAAAAGAGCCCGGTGGAGGCAAAACCACTCTCCGCTAAGAACCACTGCTTCGGAATCTGAGCCTCCCTGCCCAAGAGACCCCCCCCCCCCCGCCACGAGACCCCCCTCCCCCCCCACACACCCAGCGAGAACACAGATTTGCCTGACTTCTGGGAGAGGCCCAAGGGACCTCTGCCTCCCAAAGCCAGCACAGTCTCAGCTAGGGTTGGCCTTGGGGATGGTTAACCTTCTAGATTCCTCAGGCCGCCACTTCAAAAAGGTGGGCGTCGACGGCTGGGCCTGGACTCCATTCAAAACCTTGCAAGGTGATGAAAGCGTCAGATAAGATCACAGTGGGAGTGCGATTTCCCTTTTCTGCTGGTTTCCTCCGGGGTTATTAGAGAGTTTCTGATAGAATCACAACAAATATTAGAAAAGAAAACAAGGAAGACGTCCCTTCCTGGGGTGACCCGGCAGACGGAGCACCCCAGGAGACATGGTGTGGTGGCAAAGGGAAGACAGACACTGGGGTCAGAAAACCCCCTTCTTCACGTCACTTCCCAGACGTGAGCCCTCAGACGAGGGACTCCACCTCTCCGAGTATCAGTTTCTACACGTGAAATGGGCAGGTAGGAACGCGTGTGACCTTGGGGCGCTGGGAACGCTGAGCGAGACATGTCCCTGGAAGCGTTTCGGACAATGCTTGCCAGACGGGAGTTGCTCAGAGCAGGCTAGCTTCCACTCCCTGCCTCGCCTCCTGTTTACAGATAGTAACACGGGGGTGCACGGAGAGGGGGGACCTGCCTGAGGCCCCACAGCTGAGTTCCAGCACAGATCTGCTGTAGGCCCCTTCCCAAGCCAAGAGCAGGAAGTAACTTCCCTTCTTGGCCTGAGTGGCCTTGTCTGTGAAATTGACATATAGAGGGGAGGGGCAGACTGGCTCAAACCGAGGGAGGGGGGGCCTGTCTGGCCCGGGGAATTGAGAATACTGCCTCATACCTGTCTAAATTGGCTAAAGTGGCTGAAATTAACAACTCAGGAAATAACAGATGCTGGGGAGAATGCGGAGAATGGGGAACCCTTCTGCACTGCTGGTGGGAATGCAAACCGGTGCAGCCACTCTGGAAAACACTATGGAGGTTCCTCAAAAATTAAAAATAGAGCTACCATATGACCCAGCCGTTGCACTAGTAGGAATTTATCCAACGGACACAAAAATGCTGATTCAAAGGGACACACGCACGCCAGTGTTCAGAGCGGCACTATCAACAATAGTCAAAGTGTGGAAAGAGCCCAAATGCCCATTGACTGCCGAATGGATAAAGAAGATGTATACATACACAACGGAACGCTACTCAGTGATGAAAAAGAATGGAATCTTGGCACTTGCAACCACGTGGATGGACCTCGAGGGTATCATGCTAAGCAAAACAAGTCAGAGAAAGACAGACATCATATGATTTCACTCATACGTGCAATTTGAGAAACTCAGCAGATAAACACATGGGAAGGGAAGGGAAAATGAGATAAAAACAGGGAGGAAAACCGTAAGAGACTCTTAAAAACAGAGAACAAACTGAGGGTTTCTGGAGGGAGGTGGGCGGGGGATGGGTTAAACCGGTGACGGGCATTAAGGAGGGCACATTTCGGGATGAGCACTGGGTGTCGTATGCAAGAGATGAGTCACTGGGTTCTACCCCTGAGGCCAAGGCTACACTGTACGTTAACTCACTTGAATATACATTAAAAAAATAAGAGTGTTCTATCAATGATAACAACTAACAGCTACCCAGTATGTGTCAGGCGCCTTACAAACTTTGCATCATCACCTGGGAACAGCAGGTTACAGATGGGGAAACTGAGGCCTCATACTTCTGACAAGAAACTAATAATCCGGAAAATATAAAAGACTCTTACGAATCAACAATAAAATCACAAATAACCCAATTAAGAAAGACCAGAGACTCTGAACGGATCTTTCTCCAAAGACCTATAAATGCTGAAGAAGGACATGAAAAGACGCTCAACACCATCACAGCAGAGAAATGCAAATCAAAACCACAACGAAGTATCACTTCACACTCACTGGCGAGGCTGAAATAAAAAAGACAAGTAGGTGTCAGAGAGGACGTGGAGAAATGAGGACGTGCATACATTTCGATGAGACTGTGAAACAGCACCTCCTCTTTGAAAAATAGGCAATTCCTCAAAAAGTTAAACAAACACACGGCTACCATAGGACACAAATTCCACTCCTACATGTGTACGTTTACGTATATACTCTCATACATAGGAGGGGAATTTGTATATACATGTACATATATGTATACGCTCTTATACGTAGGAGGAAATGGAATTTGTATATACGCGTACATATATGTATATACTCATATGTAGGAGGGGAATTTGTATACATATGTACATATATGTATATACTCATACACAGGAGTGGAATTTGTATACATATGTACATACATATATGCTCTATACATAGGAGTGGAATTTGTATACATATGTATATATATGTACACACATATACATAAACAAACACACAATTACCATAAGACACAAATTCCACTCCTACATATACACATATATGAACATATATGTGTTCTATTAATGATATGTACATGTGTAGGAGTAGAATTTGTTTATACATGTACACACACACACACACACACACACATACACATGGCCAAGAGAAATAAAAGCATACAGCCACACAAAAACTTGTTCACTGCAGCATCATCCATAATCGCTCAACTGTGGAAACGACCCAAATATCCCTCCGATGACGGGTGGACACCCAAAGTGCGGTCCCTCCACACAGCGGGATATGACTCAGCCGCCACGAGGAGCGAAATTCTGGCACACGCCACAACAGGAGCGGACCTCGAACACGTCGCGCTCAATGAGAGAAGCCAGATACCACCAAAGACTGCACGTTTATGACTCCGCTTACAGGAAATGTCCAGAAAAGGCAAATCCACAGAGACAAGAGAGTGGACTGGCGGCTGCCGGGGGCGGGGGCGGGGGGGCGAGCCTGGATGAGGGAGGAAATGGGGAGTGGCTGTAACGGGTCCGGATTTTTTGGTGGGGTCATAAAAGTGTTTTCAAATTAGATCACGGTGACGGCTGCGCGTCTCTGTAAACAGACGAAACACCATTGAATTGTGCCCTTGAAATGGGTGAATTGTACGGTATGTGAATTATATCTCAATAAAGCTCTTAAAAAAGAAAAAGCAGCTGATGTCTAGGGAGGCAAAGAAACTTCCTGAAACTCACTCGCACAAGGTGGGGGTCCCACTGTCCAGACCAATGCTCTCCGGCTGGCTTTCTGGAAAGAGGGATCGCTAGAAGGAACTACGCGGGGGCTTCCTACACGCCACGGGCCAGGCACCCAGTGCCTGCCTGTTTTATTTAATCCCGCCAGTGACCCCAAGGCACAGGCCCGACTAGCCTCAAGTTTCGGACGAGAACGCTGAGGCTCAGAAGGGCGGAGTGACCCGCCTGAGGCGCCGTCTCAATCCCGGCACCCCAGGAACAGAGCCCGAGACGAGGGTTCATAAGTGGGAGGCGTACCGAGGGACGGGTCTGGGGAGAAGGCAGGAAGGGGGTGAGGGAGGCGGAGCTGAGGAGGGACGTGACCTCCAGCAGACTCCTGCTGACCCTGCTCGGGGGTCAGCCCAGGGGCGGCCCAGCCAAGGCTCGGAAGATGGACTTTCAGATGCCCGCGCCCAGCAGTCTCCGATCCGGGGCCCAGGGGCTGGGGGCGGAGGTATAAATCCTGGGACATTTCTGGCTCTCCGCACAGGTGGACGAAATGGCTCGTAGCCCAGAAGCGGCCCTCCAGAGAAGGGTCGTGGTGTGTGCCTTGGGAGGCAAAAGCACCACGCGTTGGAGGAAGGTCGCCCGGAAACCGCCAAGGACTGATGGCAGAACACCAACGTCGTCCGCTGCGGGCACCGAGCTAGGAAACACAGGGCCGGGGATGTGAGGCCAGGTCTCCTCCCAAAGCCCATGGCCTTGGCACTCTTCTTGAAGAGGGGTGCCCCCAGAGACTGGGCGGGGGGGGGGGTTGGACCAAGTGTATGGCCCGCAGGCGCGAGGTGGACGACCTGGGTCCTGAAGGGAAGGAGGACGGTGCCCGGAGGTGACCGTCTGGGGAGGACATGAGCCTGAACCCCAGGGGCGACAAGAGGGACTAAGTATGCATGAGATGGGGGGCCGCGTGCTGAAGAATGAGGGCCCGGCCAGGCGACCAGCGCCTCCTCCCTCCGAGGCCTGGATCTTGATGCAAGCCGGCCACCTCCCCGTGGCTGCTGGAAGCTCCGGGGTGGGGGGAGCGGGGCCCGGATAACAGAGATGCCCGCAGGAGGCAGATGTGTCTGAAAGAACCCCCACAGAGGGTGCTCTCTGGGATAAGCCTCTTCAGGGGGAGGCCGAATTGCTGCAGGGACAGGCTGACTCCGGTCTCTGTCTGTGCCAACCTCGAGAAGCCACTGTGTTGTTTAAAGAGAAGCCGTAACCGGCTCCTGAATCCCAGGTGACTGTGACCTGCTCCGCTTACTCACCCAGCGTGCGGGGTCTGCTCTGTAAGCAACTTAGCAGGCAAGTGGATTGATTCAATCAAACGGAATCTCTGTACTTCTTCACGCCCGCGATGGACCCGGATGGCACTGTGCGGGGCACGGGGGGTGGAGGGGTGAAAATGAACCAGACAAGTTCCCTGCCCTCAAGGAGCTCGCCATCAAGTAGAAGAGACAGACCTGGCAGGAATCGCAACACAGGGTGAGGAGTGTCATGATGAGAGTTATGAGGGGAGCACAGAGGCATAGAGCCCAAAGGGGGACTCCTCCCTCATGCTGGAGGAGCTGGGGATAACTCACAAATAAGGTGATGTTTGAATTGGGTTTTGAAGGATGAGGAGGAGTTCGCCAGGGGAAAAAACAAGGGAAGCGCCATTTCAAAGCTGCTCAGCTGATGGAGAGTAGGGCTGGGTTTGCACTTGACCCTGTGTTGTGCTCTGGAGGACGTAACACTACCTTAACACTCCCATTATGTTAATCTCCCAAATTACGGCCTTAATTTTTAAAAAAGCACAATAGAGATTATCCCCTATGGAGTCAGTCCTGTCTGAATCTCGGCTTCAGCCCTCCTGAAGAGTATGACCTTGGGCCTAGCTAATGGTAAACACTCTTCATTCATTTCTTTTCTCTCTTTCCTACTTGGTTATATATAGGCTTATCCGGCCCCCCAGCCGTTCCTGAGCCAACTTGAGACACTGGACACCTGCAGGTTCACCAGCAGGTGGCACCTGGAACTGAGGCCAGAGGCCTGCAATATGGGGAGGGGGGCGGGGGGCATCATGGCGTCCAGGTACCTCTCGAGAACTTAGACCCCATCACGCCACCGCTCGAGCCGAGGAGAGGGCTTTCAACAGGCGGTGGCGGTGGTGGCGTCTGCAGGTGTCTGCCTGTGCGGCATCTGGAAATGGAGGGGGTGTTCTGAGTCACCCCGGCGATCCGGAGGGCACGGCTGGCATTTAGTGGGCAGCGGTTGGCGAGGTCTCACACAGCAAGCGCTGTCCTTTGTCCTGCCTACCCCTCGACGTCCCCCGGACTCTGTGTAGGTAGAAACACACGCTTACGATGCTCTGAATCCAGAACGCCTCCTTCCGCTTACAGACGAGCACGAGAATTCGGCGCGTGGTTTTCATCCGCCCTGAATCGTCTGGTACCGACCGCGCCGATCAGGTGACTCGAGGGACAGTGATGCGCCGTTTCGTTCGGAGCTTTGCTCCGGTGGACTGGATCCCTGCGAGGCATTCGATTTCCGATTCGACACGCCCACATCCGCCTGCGTTCGTAGCCACGCCTCTCCCTGACTCCAGACGGGGCTGTGGGCAGAACGCCTTCCACCGCGGGGGTGCCCCGGCGTTTACGCGCTGAAATGTGTATTATTATTGCATCGTAGACGGCTTTCCTCTTAATTCTCCTTTACCACGAGATTAGTGTATGACTGCTCTTACAGTTTTTACTATTTGTAGGTAGAGACGGCTCGGTCTACGTAGCAACTGCATTTCAGGACGGGGAAGAAGGCATCGCAAACTACTGGTAATAAGAGGGAGCCCCGGGGCTGAGGGATGCAGCCCTGCTGGTCTCGTCCACACGACTGGGAATCTTGCCCATTTCCTTGGGGGGACGGAGAGCACAGCCTAAGGACAGGAGCCAGGGTTTGGGAACCAGAAAGACTCAGTTTGAAACCCAGCCTTACTCTCGCGGGTTACACGACCTGGGGGCCTTTGTACAATCCTGCTGACCCTTAGCCGCCTTACCTGCAAAATGGGGGAGGGGGGGAAACAGCTTTGTCCTTGGGTCGTAGTGGGGGTTAAATGGGGCTGACAGTGGCAGGGCACAAATGGAGTGCTCAGTAATAACAGAAGCTGATTTATCATGACGTCGGGTTGCTGTTTCTCCGCAGAATCCTCCCCAGCGGGAACCCTGAGTTGTGCCCAGGCCTTGGCGGCTCAGCCACACCCGCATCCTGGCATCTCCGGGCACTGAGGGAGAGCCGTAAGAAGCATGAAACCAAGACGCCCCTGGGTGATGGGGGGGAGGGCAGGGGCGGCGTTCTGTTGCCCCAAACTCCTCCCGTCCCCACGGTGGCTTTGAGCTCACCTTCACCGCTTGTCTCACCACCGCCGGGGCCCTGGCGTGCCCTGAGCCGAGTCCACAGGCTGTGGGGACCGGCCAGGAGCCACCTCCCAGCTTGCGGCTCTGGCCTCGGAGCATCCGGGATCGGCCAGGGCCCCTGTGCCCTGGGCCCACGCCAGCCTCAGAGTGCTGGAGACGGCCGTGTCCTCCCAAGGTCAGGCATCCTCGGAGCCCTCACCTAGCTCTACCAAGCCAGCTGGACAGTTCGTGGCGTACCGACTCTGGAGGGGGCCCTGGGGGCTGGCTTTTCTTGTCGCCGCTCCTCCGTGGGTTTCTCTGCTTTTTCACTGCCCTTTTCTCTTCTCTTTGTTCCTCTCGGTCGTCCCGGTTTTCAGCTCCTGCTTCCTTTCAGCTTTCAGGCTTCTGTTCTCAGGGACCCTGGGCAGGTCTTGAACCATGCGTGTGGCCATCAGAGGGAAATAGGATTCCTTCGCCCAAGGCAGTGGGAACCAGCAGAGTCATCAGAGGGGAGATGTCCTTTCCCAGCCTCAGAAGACCCAGAGCTATCTCTGGGCTGAGTCATGAGGAATTCAGAGGCGGTGATGAACGAAGTCTGGCCTTGATCAAGTGCTGCCTAACGCATACATGGATGCCTGTCCTGAAGAAGTTCACGGTCGCGCTGGGAGGGGACGGTTACATAACAGACAGCTGTGGGTAAATGCGGTACACGTGGAGTGTGACCGTTGCTCCAGTGGCCACGGACCTGCTCAAGTGGGAAAGGCCAAGTAATTTTGCCTGGGCAAGGTGGGAAGTCTTCCGAGAAAAGTTAACGCGGGAGCGGGTTGCTGAAGGATGAGTAGGAGTTTTCTGAGGCCTGGGCCAGACTCGCAGGCCTCACCCCACACTGCTAGGCCTGCGACTCTGGCGTGGTTAGCTCATGCCTTTCCTCCTGAGGGACACTCTTGGGGGAAGTGGAGATGGAGAAGGAACTGAGAAAGCAGTACAACTCCTTCTGCCCAGAAGGACCCATATTTAGACTGGATCCTAGCTCGGAGACTTTGGTTTCTCCAGACTGTTCCCTAAACACAAATATCCTACTTCCCAGAGTCCCACAGAGCCTGAATTCCTTAGAAAGGCCTGTCTGTTACGTGAAAAAGGAGACTCCAAGATCAAATAAAGTTCAGAAACATTAGGTTACTCAAAGTCAGGCAGATTTGACTGCAGGATTTCTCAGAGCCTTTAAAGGTAAAGTAATAAGACAGTAATAACTTATATACTTTAGATATATTTTTGTAAGTAATAATTTAAGGATATTAAAAATATAATAATTTAACAGATTTATTTAGTGTTTCCTAATGTGCAAGACAGGTGCAACATATTATCTCATGAAAATTCATGATAACTTTAGGTCGATGGTACTGTCATTATTCCCATTTTGCAGATGGGCAATCAACTCAAGAAGTGGCAGAACTGAGATCGAAAGCCAGGCTCTGACCTGAAGTCCTCGCCCCTTCCTGGGCACTGTGAATCCCTGAGAAGAGGGTGTGACACGCAGCATTCCCAGACTTACGCAGCCACGGAACCCCCTTCTATTCGGGGCTCCACGGAACACCTTTGGGAAACACTTTCTCCCTAGTGAGATTCACCAAAGGCAACAGAAGGACTTTGAGGCTGTTTTCCTCTCTTCCTCCCCCTTCTCGGCTGGGCCCAGGGGTCCCGAGTCCTCCACAGGGACCCACCCCAGGGGCTGGTGTGAGAATTTGGAGGAGTTCCCAGGGGAAGTCGAGAGTCCAGCCAGCAGCTCCTAAACTGTCCGGATCCAAACAGATGACTTCACTGGCCACGCATGACCTGCGGAAGGTTCCAGATTTCATTCTCAGCTACTTCTAAGTGACTGCTTCAAACTTAGCAGCTGCCTCTGTCTCCAGGAGACTAGATAAGTCATGAACTCAGAATTCTTGAGACATTACCCGCTGAGCAAGACAAAGTACGGGCTGGTGCAGGGTGACCCAACGGGGCCGCTGGCCAGACCCGGGCCTCTTCTTTCTCACTCGGACTCCAACCACATTAACCTCCGCCCTGAGGTCTCCAAAGCCTTCTTGCTGGTCTTTCGGCAGCGCTCCTCTGGTCACTCCCTTCCTCGGAAGTCCTCAATGGCTCCCTGGTGCCCTGGGAGAAGTCCAAATCACTGGGTCTGGTTTTTGAGGTTGTGGTAGATGGGAGAGGCTGTGTAGCCATTCTCTTGTCCCTTCCTCAAGAGAACACACGGATGAACAAAGAAGCTATCAAAGTGACACGCGCAAGGTCTAGGGGCCCTGTCCCTGAAGACAGGCCGTCTCGTGGAGGGGATCAAGTAAGTTAGCACCTGCCACGTCTCCTGCCCAAATAGCTTCTATTTTGGAGACTGTTGCTAACAAGGAAGAGAGGAAAGCTTTCCCCTTGCCAAAAAACTAAAAAGTTTTTTTCATATGTTTTTTCATATTCATATGTTCCACTCGATCCGGCTCGAGACCAGGCGAGAGACCCCGGGGAGGTGGCAAGAGGGGCTCAGACGGGTCCCGCTTAGGGCCGTCCCAGCACAGGGGCGATGCCCTCCTAGTCCTCATCTAAGACTAATGACACACCTATTGTTTCGCCAGGGAGCCGGGAGCAGAGAGGTGACGTCCGGTGCTTTTTGGCGCTGCGGCACCTCGTATCGTAAGGTGCGTCCGAGTCGCCTCGTTAAAGTGCAGAGTCTGGTCCTGCAGCTCTGCACGGGGCCTGACCTTCCGCATGCCTAACAAACTCCCGACTTCGGCGGCTGCTGCGGGTCCCGGGACCACTCCACGAAGCGCCAGTGTCCGGAAAATAGATGCACAATGAAAACCCTTCCACCTGCCCACACGATCTCCCCGGGACCCTGAAACTTTGACTCGTTGCGATGAAAAGATTCTAGGTTAGACCGAGGGAGGCCATCCCTAATGACCTCGCTTCGCTCTCTAGGTGTGTCCCTCTCCGAGCAGCCCCTGCCGGTAAGCTCGACTTCGTGTTCCGGCAAAACCCGACTCCTTCCGGTTTCCTGAACACACCATGCTGCTCGGCTGGGAGGCTGTTTCCCTCTGCCGAGGCTGCTGCACCTGCTGCCTGTGAGCTCATTTCACCCGATTGGGCTAAATTACATCCTACGCATCCTGGAGAACCACGCCTGCACATCCTCAGGCCGAGGTAAGTACCACCCCCGCCCCCTCCCCCCTGTCACCCCACGGGCATCCCCGCCGCCGCCGCAGTCCTTGGGTCCCTTTAGACCACAGCACGTATCTTCTCACGCGGAGACTGACTGCATACGGGTCTGTCTGCCTTCCCCCGCATGCCGCCGGGCTCATGCCTTGTCCCCCGGTGTCTCCTCAGAGCCTGGCCCAGGGCCCGGCACACAGTAGGTACGCAATAAAAGTCTGGCAGGCTGATCCTAAGCTGGGAACACCTCCTCCGAGGAAAACGTTTAGCAGGTTCTTTCCACCTTGAAGAGAAAGGGCTTAATTTTATAAACAAAGTGTGTCTAGGGGTTGTGTTTTTTTCCGCTTCCTTCCTTGCTCCTGAGTTTATTAAAAAAAATATTTTTTAACATTTATTTATTTTTGAGAGACATAGAGACAGAGTATGAGCAAGGGAGGGGCAGAGAGAGAGGGAGACACAGAATCCGAAGCAGGCTCCAGGCTCTGAGCCGTCAGCACAGAGCCCGACGCGGGGCTCGAACTCACAGAGGGTGAGATCATGACCTGAGCCAAAGTCGGCTGCCCAGCCAACTGAGCCACCCAGGTGCCCCACTCCTGAGTTTAAAGAAACGTGTGAAGTGTGATCAACTCCCTGAGCCCCTGCTCTCAAATCCCGCTGATCAGGTGAGAAAACCGGGACCACGGGGGTTGCTGGCCTGTCACGCGGTGTCAAGGGCAGAGGGCAGAGCGGATGGGGATTCCAACACAGCTTTGTGCGACCCCAAGCCCTGGGGTCCTCCTGCTGAGCTCCCCCGAAGCGGCAGAGCTGAGTGGGGGAGGGGAGGCCTCACGTGCGGGAAGGCGGGGCCGGAAGAGCTGTGGGAGTTCCAGAGGCCAGGCGCGTGGAGAAGGGGGAAGGGGCCCTTTCCTCCAGACGAGGTATCGAAAGGGACCTAATTATTGAAGGACACCCGGATGGGGGGGACTCGGTCTCCAGATGAAGCTGTTCTTGCTGCAAAACGGCGGGCAACTCATTTTTTGATAGCGATTCAGAGACCCAGCCAGAAGGGCTGTCGGCTCGGACTCGACAGAGATGCCGCGGGGAGGCTGTTTCAAAGGGCAAGACGAGGAATGTATTGCCTCTCAAAGGGAGCGGAAAGAGCAGCAGGTGGACGAGGGATTCCAGAATGAGTCACCTCCCCGCTCCAGCCTGCCCAAGCCTTGGGGGGCCTGGGAGGGGGCTTCGAGCGGCCCCACAGGTGGTGCCCCGTGTCCCGCGCTCCCTACAGGAACAAAGTCTCCAGTTGAGCCCAGCCGGCCTTTGTCTCCATCACTGCCTGGCTTCCCGCCCCCGCTCTGTTCCCCTGAGCTGCCACCGCCACCGCAGTAATGAGCTGGCCGAGGTGGGCCGGAGGGGGAGCGAGGGAATGACGCCCCCTCCCGCCGGACCTCCTCGAGGCCTCTCCCACCCCCCTATCTCTTGGTTTCCATGACAGCCTCGGCAATGAGGCATCTACTTCAAAATGCTGGCAGGGATGCCGGGCAGGAGCCACAGAGACACAGGCCTGGGGGCGACAGGGGAGCGGTCTCAGCGGGTCAGTGTCTCCTCTGTGCGGGTCCGTGTAAGACCTGACATCCGGCACCTCCCTGGTGCCTCACCCCAACCAAGCAAGGAACCCCGTGTTGTCCCATGTTCCCGCGAAGGACGCTGAGGCGCAGGGAGGGGAAGGGACGCGCTCAGGATCCTACAGGGCAGAGCCGGGATCCGAACTCGGACTTCTGCGGGCCCCAAGCCCTGGCCTCTCGGAACTTTACCACCCTGCCTCTTGGCCGGGGTCCGCTGTTCAGGCCACGGCTTGCGACGGGCCCTCGGGCGAATCCCGTCACCTCCCCCAGCCTCTGCAGAACGAACGGGGTCGGTGAGTCCCTTGCTCTCAGGGGCTGGGAGGGCAGGAATCAGCGAGGGCAAGCCCCGGGCTCCTGTTTGGCCGAGAGGGGTCTGTCCCTCCGCTTCCACCTTGAGAGGTCCCTGTCCCGGCGTGCCTGCTGGAGCCGGAGCAGAGCCAGGGCCGCCCAAAGTCCACCGGGGGAAGGCCACCCGGAGGGGTCCCTCGCGTGCCGCCCCACCTCCCGCGTTCCTGACAACACGGCCCTCCCTTACCGGGCACCCGCTTTGCAGCAGGGGTCCTGCGCACTCACGACGATCAGAACACCGTCGGGGGCGCGCGAGGTACCTCCGCCTGGGTGCCTGGGGGGAAGTGCATCAGAGAGACACCCACCATGCTCAGCGACACCTTCCAAGGAGACCCGGAAGCCCGAGCCCGTCATTTCTCTTCGCGTCCACGCTATACCCTGCTCTAGGCCACCGCTGCCCCTGCTTGTGTGACAGATCAGCCTCCCTGGAGTCACGCTGCCACTACGCTTGCCTTCGTCAGTGTATCGTCCACACAGCGGCCAGGGGGGCGCTCTTTACTGCACGTGGGATCCTGTCAGGGCCTCCTGGACCAAAGCCAGGTCCTCACGACGGCCAGCAGGGCCTTGCGTGTCTGGCCCCGTGACCCTGACTCGATCCCCTACACGTGCCCTTGCACGCTCTGCTCTAGCTACGCAGGCCTCCTCCCTCTTTCTAGAACATTCCAAACCACTTCCAGCCCGGGGCCTTGCGGTTTCCTCTGCCCATAATGCTTTTCCCTCAGACAGAAGCAGGCTTCGGGGCCTCACCTGATTCACAGGCCACCCCTCCTACCTCTGTAAACGGACGCCCCTCCATCTGCCACCCTGCTTAGCACTTACTGCTGGTCAACCCTGCATTTTATATCCATTTGTTGCTTTATTCCTTGCCTGTCCCTCCCCTAGAGCACAAGGGCTAGGAAGCCAGGAGCTGGTCTCATTCATCCCTGTATCTTACACCCACAACCGTCCTTGACAGTGAGTCACAGGTCGTCTTGACAGTCAGTCACACCTGGAGCGAAGTTTCTGGACAACCAGGTACCGGCTAGCGGAACTGGAAGACTGCCTCTTAACATGCAGACTGTGGAACATACCGACCAGCCGCAGTCGGTAGGAATCAGGGACGAACATCAAAGCCATGAGGTCACAGAAACGGTAACACGACAGATGCCGCGTCACGGGCCGGCAGAAGCCAGGGGACCACAGACATCGTGGGCCAGCAGAACCCAGGCTCCCCCCGGGCAGGCGTCTTCGACTACGGAGTATCCCAAGCGCCTAGAGGAGGGCCTGGTACACAGTAAGTGCTCAATAAGTGTTTACTGAATGCATGGAAGGCGCAGTGGAGCAAAAAGAAGCACTAGCTGGCACACTCAGGAAGAGCCGAAGCCGAGGGCTGAGGAGCTCGGGCCCCTCGTCGTCCCCGTCCTAGAGAAGGGAGGGAGGACACTACTGGAGGGACAGGAAGGCTAGGGAGCCTGCAGTGGATGCAAACGACACTCCGCTCTCTGGGGGGCTGGCAGGATGGCGGCGGCCCTGGGTTTGGTCTTTCTCGCAGCCGTGATCTACTGATAATAACCCCATTAGCTGAGGTTAAACAGGGTGCGTCTCTGGTCCCTGTCGCCCCGAACAACCTGCTGATAGGGAAGCCTTCCCGACTCCCTTCCCTTCTCTCTTTTTTTAAACAGCTGCATTGAGATACAGTGACATAAGGTAAGAGTCACTCGCTCTGCGATGGGTATATTATCGCAGTAAAAAGTCCCCGCAATGACACTCCCTTGTTCTAAGGGTACGGTTCGGCGGGAACAGAGGGCTTCAGTGGACAGGGAAGGGGGAGGTGCGGTGGCAGCATACTTCACGGTGACGAGGAGGGACGAGGCGTGCCTGGGGACGGGCAAGCTGTCCGCGGAGGTCACGAGACCTGGGTTCCAGAGCCACCTCGGTCGTGGCTCTAGACCGGCTCGGAACCCCAGTGCCTCCGCTTTCCGGCCGTGGGATCCGGGCGCCTCGTCGCCGACGCAGGGGCGACAGCGGTCTCGCCCTCGCGAGGCTCTTCGGAGGACCAGGGGCGCTCGGCACGACATCCGACGCACAGGAAGCGCTCCACGCGCGCCGTCGTGACCCGCGCCGCGTGTCAGGTGAGGCCGGCGAGACGTGGGAGAGAAAGACTCCAAAATGACGAGCCCGGAAGACGAGGTCCCGACCGCAGTGTTTCCCAAGCAACGTGTAGGGCACAAACAGAGCTCTGTGTCTGGGGTGAAAGCGAGCGAGACGCATTCCCAGGAAGATGCTCGGTTTCCCCGAGCAACCGGGGACGCAGTGAAAGCTCTGGGTGTTCCCAGCTGCCGTAGCGAGCGCGCCCTCGCGGGACTCGGCACCGACGGGGCGACCTGGGTGTCCAGACCTCGGGTGGCCCAAACACGTGTACCTCGCTCCAGCTCTCCGCTCCAATCCGCGGGGCCGAGTTCCCTTGAGTTCACTTCCCTGCGTGTGTGTGTGTTTTTCCTGCTGTAACAGGACGAAAACAGCGAAAACTCTGGGTGTTAGGGAGCACTCAACACAGGAAACCCGGGGTTCAGCTTTGTGACTTACTCCTGCTTCCTTGCCTGGAACTCGCAGCTAGAAAGATCCACTTTCTCGATTTACGGATGATATGAATGGAAGAATGAATCCTGAGGTGCCAAGCGAAGAAGCAGGGCTGCCTGACACCGAGCAATTTCTAAAAATGTTTTAGGCCGTTCCCTCGAGAGGGTTCACACCATGAAGGAAAGAGTCAGAGGATCTCAGTTCAATTGCCAGCCTGGCTGTGCGACCTTGGGTGAGTCGCTTAGCCTCTCTGAGCCCCCCGTAGCATTTCGCTTTCCCACCCGAGAACCTCACCCCGCCGTTTCACTGTGACTTGTCCAGCATCTGTCTTCTGTCTTAAAGGTAACGGGTGTGTCTGTCTGTCCACTGCGGCGTCCCCGGCACACAGTAGGGGCACAATCCCCCCAAACAGACTCCAACTCCCACTTTTCTCTCCCCTACCTCTGCTGCTGGCCTGGGTGGCCCCGCCTGTTCAGGTTTGGCACGGAGCCCATTCAGGCCCCAGAAACGTGAGTGAGAACTTTTTCTGGTGCAGGCCTCTGCTCAAAAGAGCGATGACCACATTTTGACCGAGGAGGGAACGGCAAGGCCACCTCTGGTCCGGGCCTGGTACGAGAATGCCGCGAAGGAAGCGGGGTCGTGGGAACGGCTCGAGCACGGCGGGGGAGCACTACGTCCTCTACCCCCACCAAGCCTGGAGCGACCTGTGCCAGGACCCAGACATCCGAACGCGCGACACACTCGGCGCCTGCAGCCCTCCAGGTGGCGGAAGGCAGGTGTGTGGGAGGAAACAGCTGCTCCTCGGGGGCAGGAAGGGTTTGAGAAAAAAGAGAGAGAAAACACAAATTTCCACCTCCGATGAGTGTGCAGTCTGGAGATGGAGACGGACAGGTCGACGAGGTGTTTGTTTCACGCGACGCTGCACACACGGCGTCACGGAGGCACAGAAGCCGGCCTGCAGGGTCAGGGTGCAAACGGCAGAAGGAAATGTCCCTCGACAGACCCCTTGCTTCTCTGTGCCCACCCTTGTCACGCCTACTTTCCTTTTGTTTGCATCAGACATTTTTACGCTGCCTCCCCACCTGCCGAGCTCAAGTACCTTCTGTCCCTCTGGTCACACCTTCCGATGTGGCCGGACCAGCCCACTCGCTCTTCCTGGAGAGGGCACCTTCCCACCTCTGAGCCTCTGCTCATGCCGTTCCCTCTGCCCAAAACGTCCTTCCTCTACAGCCCCGCCCACTGAAACCTTAGGAGTCAAAGGTCAGCTCACGTTCCTTCATCCTCCCACTCATTCATGCAACAGGTATTTCCTAAGGGCTCGCCGTGTCCCTCCCAACGGGCTGGGTACCAGGGACCTAGAGAGGAACCGGCCACAGGCCACGTCTTCAGGCGCTTACAGCCACGAGGAGACAGCGATGGCTACAATATGGAGTGACAGGCGCAGCAGAGGTAAGACCAGGGGGTGCTGGGATAGAAGAGTCCAAACCCAACCTTTAAGTGGAGGGAAAGGGGGTGTTTAGGGAAGGCTTCCTGGAAGAGGAGGCTTCTTTTCTATTGATGGGGGGGGGGAGAGAGAGAGAGACGGGGGGAGGGGCAGAGGGAGAGGGAGCACCTTAAGCAGGATCCACACTCAGCACGGAGCCCAACGTGGGGTTTGGTCTCACGACCGTGAGATCATGACCTGAGCCAAAATCGACAGGTGGACACTTAGCCGACCGAACCGCCCGGGGCACCCCTGGAAGAGGAGACTTCTGAGTTCCGCAGAACGGGATGAAAAGAGAGAGAGAGAGATGCGTGTAAATGTATGTGAACGTACACAACTGTGGCCATGACCATGACTTGGCCAGGAGCCAAGCACTGGGCTAATCTCGACCCCCCGTGGGGGAGCTGAGCACTCTTTTCACGCCCCTGGTTCAGATGAGGAGTCTGAGGCACAGGGGCCATGAAGAATTTGCCTCTGGGGCCGCCTGGGTGGCTCAGTCGGGTGAGCGTCCGACTTCAGCTCAGGTCATGATCTCGCAGCTCGCAGGTTCGAGCCCCGTGTCGGGCTCTCTACTGTCAGCACGGAGCCCGCTTCGGATCCTCTGGCTCCCTCTCTCTCTGCCCCTCCCCCCTCGCACTCTCTCTCCCCCTCTCTCAAAAACAAACAAACACTAAAATAACAAAATAAAAACAAAAACAAAAAAAAACACATGCTCCTGGTCACACAGCCGCCACGAGGCAGGGCTGGGGGCCAGACTCGGTGTGACCCTGGGGCCCACGCTCCTGCCCGCCCCACCGGGCCGCCCTATGCCGTCCGAGCTACTCCACCGAGGCCTCTGTTCGCTTAATGACACGCTTCCCACGGCCATCCTTCCGTGTTGTGACACCCGCGTGTCATTCCTCCAGCCGCAGAGGAGGTCACTGGATTCTGAGCAGGGGAGTGACACAGTCAGACCTGTGCCTGGTGAAGAGACTCGGGGGACGGCCGGACGTTGTCTGGGGGCAGGGAAGCCGTGCGGGGAGGTCCCGGGGAGGGAGGGCAAGGCGGGGGGGGGGGCGGAGGGGGGGTGGGGGCAGCTGGCAAGTTCGAAGGAGGGAGGGCAGGGGGAGGGGCTGGGGAGGACCCCCCCGCTTTACGAGGTCTCTTGCAGACCCAGCGGCTTCTCCCTCGGCCCCCACTCGGCCCGCGTGTTGGCATTCTCTCCCAGCACGCTCCAGCCAGCGCGTCCGATCGAGAGCGAGTGACCGCCCGTTTCAGCTGCGCCGACGCGGCCCCGGGTGGAATTCTTCCTTCTCCCGCTGATCTCCGCCCGGGAGGAGCACGTCGAGTCGGCCCCCGAACGCAAGGAACAGCCGGAGAAGCCCACGAGTCCCCCAACGGCGGTGCTTTCGCTCGGACGCCCCACGCTCAGCCACCTGTCTGTCCTAATCCACCGGCTCCAAAACAGCGTCCCCGCCTGCCCACGGCCACCGCCCTCTGGTCCAAGTGACCATCCTGCCCCATCTGGACAGCTGCCCTAGCCTCCTCACTGGTCTCCCCAGTGCCACGCCAGCAGAAGTCAGTCAGCACCTCCGACCTCAGTCGTTTTTATCTCTACAATGGGCACACGGATTCTTGTCTCACAGGACTGCTGGGAGGACGGGTGACGGAGTCAACGGCCTCTCCCTCCCTCTCCGGAGCGCAGTGCCCACCTCCGGGGCTTCCTGTCCTACACCCTTCCTCGTGTGTCCTTCCAGGCAATGGAAGCTGCGCCGACTGCGTCCCCGGGCCTCTGTCCACCTCGCCATTTTCTCGTCTCCTGGGTCTGTGTTTGGTGCCCCACGTTCATGAGTGAGTCTGAGCGCTGGCACGAGGCACGTGTTACTTCCCTCAGGAGCCGGCCCGCCTGCGGGGAGCACGGGTCCCACCCCACCCCACCCCCTCCGGGAGGGAGAAGAGGCCTCTGCAGGGCCCACGCGGGTGGGGCGACCTGGCCCCTTCTGGCCTTCAGCATCGAGCCCCCCACCCGCTCCAAGGTTACTCCAAACGGTGCCAACGGTGACGTGCTGTCCTCCCGCCGACTACCCTCAGTCGGCCAGAAGTCAGGCCAGACGTGGGAGTGCTATTTATGGGCCCCTTCCAGCCCCGGCAGGGAGAGAAGAGTGGGAGGAGCCCTGTCTTCTGTTCCTTAACTAGTCAACGGAGCGTCGCGGGGCCTCGGTCGAGCCCGCTGTTGGGTGCCGGGAGAATCAATCAAGGAACAGCTGACGAATACTGCCTGTGCTCCTGCTACAACCATGGAAAGAACTCATCTTTGTTCACTGTTTCCTACTACTCTCGAAATGCCCAAAAAGCAATCTTAGGCGTGTGAATGCTAAGAAGTAGCAGGGACATCCGCCGTCTCAGTAGCAGGGTCGTCCGCTGCCACCTGCGTGCCTGGGGCGCCTCCTGGCCTTTCCGGCGCTAGCTGCGATCTTACTTTCTTCGTCCCAAACGTGTTTCGGTGCCCACCTACTAGGTGCCTGGGCCAATCCTCGGAGCCGCTGTAGGCAGAGCAGTAAACCCGGCAGCTGGCATCCCGACACCCCGGGGGCTGGCAGGCTCGTGGGGGCTATGAAGAAAATCGATGGTGAGGAACTGGACTGGGGGAGGGGGCCGGCAGGGAAGGCCTCTCCAAGGAGGGGATATGTGAGTCCTCAGAGATGAGAAGGCATAGTCACTGCAAGTTTGGGAGAAGAGACTCTCAATAATGCTCTCAACAATAATTATTATTATCATCATCATTATTTATTAATAATTTTAAAAATTATTAATTATATATTATAATATACAATATTATGTAGTCTTAATTATATATTAATTATTAATAATTATATATTAATTATAATTCTTTGTAAATCATTATAAAGTATTAATTATTAATAAATAACTGTTTATATTTGTTATTATTATTATTATTATTCCTCTTTTACAGATAAGGAAACTGAGGCCAGGGGTTAAAATGCTTCCTCTGAGGTCAGAGAGGTAACTATTATTGATGGCATCAGGATGTGAAACTCCAACTATCGGCACTAAGCCCACTGCCTCTGAGTTCTAGCACTTTCTATCTGTTATTTTTATTTCTAATGTTTATTTTTTGAGAGGGGGAGAGAGAGAGAGACAGAGTGTGAGTCGGGGAGGGGCAGAGAGAGGGAGACACAGAATCCAAGGCAGGCTCCAGGCTTCGAGCTGTCAGCGTGGAGCCCAACGCGGGGCTCAAACCCGTGAACCATGAGATCATGACCTGAGCCAAAGTCGGACGCTTAACTGTCTGAGCCACCCGGGCGCCCCCTAGTACCTTCTATTTTTAATTTTAATTTTTATTTTTTAAATACAACTTATTGTCAAGTTAGCGAACATCCAGTGTATACAGTGTGCTCTTGGCTTCCGGAGTAGATTCCCAAAGCACCGCAAGGAGCGTCCGGTCTAATCTGAGATCGTGTCTTCACACAGAGCACCGATCACACAAGGGCAGTCAGAAATCGACGCAGACGATTAACACCGCTTTGACTTTTAAAACCCAGCGGGGTGTGTTTGGGAACACGACAAAATGATTCCCAATCTCTTGGGGGGAAAGAAATCCATATAATATACTTATGTATTAATTGGTTCACGTAATAGACCTCTCTGAGTGGCCAGACTGTGGTAAAGCCTTTTCAAATATTAATTCTTTCCAACGTCATGACTTACGTATTACTCACAGCGACGCTGTAAGTTACTACGGTCACTAACCCCACTTTGTAGTTGAGGGGATCGAGGGAAAGATACTCGCCCCAGACACGCTCTGCAAAGTGGTGCAGCCGGATCCGAACCTACGTCATCTGGTCTGGAATCCGTGCTCTTACCCTGCGCTGAATTTACGAGTTTCGTTTACAGGACTGAATTTATATACACGACCGACCACATGTTATCTTTTTCTGTCTCTCCTGAACTTGTTTCCAAGAGACTGTGATGCTTGATTGAAATGCAGAATTCAGGCTCCCCCCCCCCCCCCCCCCGTTTGTTGGGTTTGTTTACAAACAGCTAAGGGCTAAGACCATCCTTCCCCAGGGGTGGGACGACGGTTCAGGCAGTTAGGGGCCGTGGACGTGGACGGAGGACAGAAAACGAGGCTTCCTTTAGGGGCTCACGGTTGACAGTCACATTGACAGATGCCCCAGCCCACGTGTATGGGGTGGCGAGGGACGGCGTTTCACACAGGGCAGGGAGAGCGACAGCAGGGTGGGGGTATTTGATGAGGGTTTTCTCCGGGAACGCAGAAAAGTCAGCTAGTAAGCAAAGGAAGTTCTCTAAAAGAATAAGCCGAGTGAAAATCACCTAGAAAAGTTGAAAAGAGAAGAAGAAAAAGAAAAAGAAAAAGAAGACGAGAGAAACGGACGCCCTGGCCAGCTACTAAAACGCACAGGCCACGGGTCCCCATGGCGGAGACACGGCGCAGGCTCCCCGGCCCCCTGCACCTGCGCCGGGCCCGGCTGGCGTGTGCCCGCCGTTCCCTGCCGTGGTCCCGTCTGAGGGCTGGCCGCTAGCAGCGCCCGAAAGTCCGACCCGGGAGCAGACGGCCTGGAAGGAGACCTGCTGCCGATGACAGGGTTTCCAGGTCACACGCCCCGATGCCCACGACAGGAAACCGTGGGGACGGCGTCCCTGGGAGGTGCCCGGGGCTGCGACCACACGGGCTGCTTTGGTATCTGACAGAAGGGGCGCAGGTGAGGAAAGGAAGAAAGAGGGAGTAACCAGGATGGGGGCACCTGGTTAAACATGGGGAAGGGAAATTAAGTCAGATCTTTATCTTACGCTCAAACGCCAACAGCTTCGAGAAGGAAAATTTAGTGTGAAATAGGAAAGCATTAAAATAATGACAAACCCTTGTTTTCCTAATGTGAAGGAGGGAGGTCATAGGAGCCATCTCGCGGCATTGTTATGGGGATTAAGAGAGAGGATCCAAGCCAGGGCAGTGCCCGGCAACAGGGGAGGGGCAGAGTCAGCAGGAGGGGTGTGGCCCCAGGTTCTAATTTGAGGATTCCAAGGAAATGGACATCAGGGAGAGGGAAAGCCTCTCCCACCAGCTGGAAGATGAAGGATCATGACCGGCAGAGGCAGGTCCCCCCTCTACCGGGGAAAAATCATTCATGGTGAGCACGCTGTCTGGAGCCACGACAATTTTGGCAGCAGGAGGACGGTCCAGCGGAGCTCACAGGCATCAGACTCTTGCCCTAGGCTGACCCCCTACAGCCGGAATCCCTGGGGGCAAGAACCCTACCCAGAGCCCAAGGCCAGGCTCTCCCCTAAGCGCTCGGCACCGCCGGCTTCGCAGTCCCAGAACCCCTACCTGAGGCAACCTGAACCTCAGGCTGGTAGAAAGTTCCACTCTGGACACAGCTGAAACCGGCTGTCCTTCCCACCCCACCCTCCTCCTCAGCTTCCACCCTCTGGGTCCCCACTGGTGAGTTCACCAAACCCTTCTCGAGAACGCCTCCCGGCTTGCACAATCTCTTCTGGAGAACTGAACAAGTGGACACCCTGACCACCGCCTTTCAGGAGGCCCGGGTAACCCTGACACCAAAGCAAGAGGGGAAAATCGCCAGGGGCTCTCACGCGGGAAAACGGGATGCGAAGACCCTCAAAACAAAAAGGGGGGCAGAAAGGAACTTCTTTAATCTGATAAAAATTATCTAGGGGCACCTGGGGGGCTCAGTTAGTTAAGCATCCGACTTTGGCTCAGGTCATGATCTCACAGTTCGTGGGTTCGAGCCCCGCGTCAGGCTCCGTGCTGACAGTTCAGAGCCTGGAGCCTGCTTCGGATTCTGTGTCTCCCTCTGCCTCTCTCGGCCCCTCCACTACTCTCTCTATCTCTGTCTCTCAAAAATGAATAAACATTAAAAAAAATTTTTTTTTAAAGTGTCTACCAGAACCCTAGAGTAAAGGTTATCCCTAATCGTCAGCAGTGGACAGCTCCTACGAAAGCGTTCAAAAAGGCAAGATTCCCAGTGTCCTCTCTTTAATTCATACTTATGCTGAAGTCTTAAGGGCTGTAAGGCAAGGAGAAAAGAAAAAGAAAAAAGAAAAAAACCCGAAAGGACTGGAAAGGAAGAAACACTGTTATCTGCACCTCCCAGAAGTCTACGCACACGTTTCCCAAAAGAATCTACAAATACATCTTTTTAATTAGTGAGAGAGCTTAGCAAGATTTCTAGATACAAAATCAATCTACAAGATGCAAACGCTCTTTTTCCGAAATGTAACCGACAGAATATTAGCTTAAAAAATATATGTGGATATGTACGCCATTCATAACAGCATGCAAAATACCAAAAAACTGGGAATATTGCTAACACAAGATGCGCAAGACCACCAAGGGAAAATTAAGAAACCATACTGTAAGAAATTAAAGCTATCCTAAATAATGAAGAGAGATACCATGTTCATGGAAGACTAAACACTGCAACCTTCCCACCCCCAGTGCAGCAACAGAGAACTCGGCAGTAATGAGTAGCAGGTCAGAGTGAACTGGGCTTACAGTCCACCTCCTAGTTATTAGGGGCCGGTGGATACGGAAGCACTTTGTAGAGTGCTGTGTAAGTACAGAGATTCTTACGACCAACATTATTGCCGCTCATTAGTCTGAGTGTGAGCAAAAAGCTCTCCCTCCCAGAGAAGGCCAGCCTCTGCTCATTAAGGACACTGCTGAGTGCTTACTCTGTGTGTAACATTTCCTCATTCAGTCCTCACAGCAATCTACAAGGTGGGTGCTATATTAAGTCCATTTCACAGATGAGAAAGCTGAGGCTCGATCAAGCAACTTGTCATCCATATATCCATGTACTCATTCGTCGGACATTCACGAACCCCTTCTCTGCAGCAGGAGCTGGGAATACCATGGTGAATAGGACAGCTATGGCTCCCGCCACTAACGAGCTGGCAGAACCAAGATTCCAACGCAGGTCCGCCGGACAGCAGAGTCCGCGTGCTAACCACTCCCGGGAGGCGCCTTCCTCAGTCTCCCCTACTCCATCCTCGCTGCTGTGATGTAATGATTTCTAGCATCCGTCCCGCCGGCAGAGGCAAGTTTCGATGGGGCTTCGGCTCGGCTTGGCAAAGTGAGAGCTGTCGGCTCCGATCCTGGATCCTGGCCCACGTGATCCCCGCCCCCCGCGCTCCGTTGGAGAATTACAGCGGGGAAGATGAATGCAGAAGAGAGGAGAGGCATCCTGCCCCCCCCACCGTTCCCCCCTCCCCGCATTAGTGGCATTGTTCCCAGCGAGTGTGTGCCCGAGTCCTCTGCCACCATTAACGGCAGAAATGAGTCACTTATAAAGAAGATACGGGAGCTTTATTGTAATCACATCCCGAGATTCTGAAGGGCTCCGCGTCACCGCGAGGGGGAGGGGCAGCAGGTGACCGGGGGGGGGGGGGGGGGGCTCGAAGGGCCTCTGCCAGGTACACCTCTCAGAGAAAACGTCTTGATCAGGCGCGATTACAGCGAATGCTTGGCCTGAATGCTAATGAGAATTACTGACAACTGCGTGTAATTCTTCGCCATTTATACTATCTGCTTTTCCCCTTCTTTTCTCTGCTATTGCATCTTGGCATTCACCCTGAGGACCAGACACGGGGAAATATGACGAAAGGCCATTCTGCAGACAGAAAGACTGACGCCCGAGCTCACCCAGCTCAGAGGTGCAGGGCTGGAGTGCTGACCCTGAGGGTTTTTTGTTTGTTTGTTTGTTTGTTTGTTTGACCTCACCTTTCTGTCTTTAAGGGGAAACAATCCTGGAACTCTGAATGTGTCCGCTCCACTTACCTGGAAGCTATGCAGAATATCCCAAGTCAATAGGACAAGCTGGAGGGGCGGGTTCTGTTGAGGCCTCCGCTTGGTGAGGGCAGGGCAGCTGGGGACAGACCTTATGGGGTGGGCTTCGAGCCTACCCTCTGCCACCCCATAATCACCAAGAGGCTCCCGCTGGGGCCTGAGAAAGGTGGTGAAGAGAGAATTTCAAGACAGGAAGAGAGGAAGACAAGAAGGCAGGAAAGATCGGAAGAGCCTCTGACCTGCCCACAGACCCCAGAAAACTGCCCCGAACCCGTGGTCCGCGGAACCAAGCCAGAGCGTGAAGTTCAAGCCACCGCCCGAAGGAGGGAGCTTCGCCCGAACAGCGAGAACCATGGGAACGCTTAGCCTTGGCCGAGTCCCTAGCTGAGTGCCAGAAGCCTCGGCGCGCGCGCCCGCCCTGAGACGTCGGGTTTCAGGCTATTGACAGCTGGAGACCACACTGAGACTCGCGGGACAAACCGCTTTCAGCTCCCACTGGACGGGCGAGAGAGCACGA
Source organism: Paradoxurus hermaphroditus (assembly GCA_004024585.1). Classification (NCBI taxonomy): domain Eukaryota; kingdom Metazoa; phylum Chordata; class Mammalia; order Carnivora; family Viverridae; genus Paradoxurus; species Paradoxurus hermaphroditus. Next base: position 25,883 of record PITB01010267.1, read on the forward strand.
GGCTTGCCCTGGCGAGGAGCTTGCGGCCGGCGGAGCCGGGACGTGCCGCTGGCCCCTCGGACTTCGATACCAACCCTCGTGCCAGCGAACGTTTGCACGGCACTCTTACCCACTCCGCCCCTCCACTGAAGTACTTGGTGCACATGACCACGAGTCTTTCAGCACCCCGGTGAGGCGGGGGCTGTGCATGCTCCTGTTCTAGAAAGGGGGACACTGGGGCGCCCGGGTGGCTCAGGTGGCTGAGCGGCCGACTTCGGCTCCGGTCATGATCTCACGGCTTGTGGGTTCGAGCCCCGCGTCGGGCTCTGTGCTGAAGGCTCAGAGCCTGGAGCCTGCTTCGGATTCTGTGTCTCCCTCTCTCTGCCCTTCCCCTGCTCACACTCTGTCTCTATGTCTCTCAAAAATAAATAAAAGCGTTAAAAATATTTAAAAACATTTAAAAAAAAAAGGGAGAAACTGAGGAAGAGAGTGGCGTGGCAACCGGCCCGAGGCCAGGGCGCTGGCACACAGCCCTGGAACCGGAGCCAGCCTTCGGCTCCATCCCCACCGGGCGCACAGCTCCCCCGTGAAGAGGTTTTCCTCCGGAAAACCGCAGAATTCGGAGAGACCTCAAGGGCAGGAGGTTCACGGGCAAGTTCTTCCTTCCTTGGACGCGGGAGGGCCGGGAGGGACCACTCCCAGCCAGGCCTGCCCCGGCTCCGCCAGGCTGCAGGCTCCCCGGCGGGCCCCACCCAGCTCTGAAATCACGCAGGGAGTGCCGGGCCATCTCCTGCCTTGGGAGGATTCCGCGTCACGCCGGGAGATGGGACTGGGCTCTCCCTCCCCTCCCCACAGACCCTCTCTCTGCTCCCCCCCGGGGAAATGCCTCTTGAGAGGGCCAGGGAGCCTCGGGCGGCCTTGGGCTCAGGCGAGGGTCCCGTGAGTCCTGAGTGGTTACTGGCGTGTTTCCATGGGGTGGGCAGGGGTGACTGTGGGAGAGAACCCACTCAGCAGCAGGCCTCCCCCAGGACGGCCAGCGGAGAAAAAGGAGGATGGTGCACAGGCATTAGGGACTCCGTTCTTCACCTCTGCTGCTGCCGGCCACGAGACGGAGGGACCCAAAGGTCCTACCTGCAGCCCGAGTTTCACTGATAATCTGGAAGGAGTCAGGTAAGACTTGTGTTCAAATCCTTTTCTGCCACGAACCAGCTGGGCAACCTCAGGCAAGTTACTTAACCTCTCTGAGCCTCGACAGAGGATCCATTCAATGAGGCTAGGAGTAATTGTGCCTACCTTGTAAAGCTGCTGTCAGAACTAAGTGGGGTAAGTAACGACCCTACAGTTGGTGCTCGCTCTCTCTCTCTCTCTCTCTCCCCCCCTCTCCCAGGCCATGCTGGTTCCTGACTGCCAAGAATGGGGATATATCCGATGTCCAACTCCCTTCTCTTTCATGTTCTGGAAACACACTCCATCTGTGCCCCCCTCACAGTGGCCCACCCCTCATCAAAGAAGGGGTTCCCTAGCATCTTCCAGCCAGACTCAGGACAAGCAAGCACTGTCCTCTCACCACTGGCTCCAGGTCTGAGGTGGGAGCCCCCTGCCGGAGGACAGCGACCCTGCCTGGAGCCTCTCCGCACTACCGGCTGCCGGGCGGAGCGCACACCTTAAAGAGATCCAGGGACTGGAAGGGGTCTTCCGAGCGGGGTGGAGGGTGGGCGTGAGGGGGATAATCACCCAGGGGGAGACAGCGGCATCCCTAAAGAACTGCTGCTCTCCAGTTCCTGCTCCTGACTTCCCGGGCTCCTTCCAGAAAAATCTAGAGCAACTTCCAGAATTTGGTCCCCGCTCACTCTTGCCCTGAAAGAGCAGCCCCCATGCGCTTCGGCCACCAAAGTCCACCCCCTGGCAGTAAAGGCCACCCGTTTTTCCAAAGGATCCTCCGCTCAGTACAACGAGGAGGAGCTCCGTCCCTCCTGGGCTTGCAGCCTAGCTTCGGAAGACCTCCGGCGGGGGTCTCAATGCTTCGCATACCGGACCCTGGTGACGCCGAACCAGGCGCTTGCCCGCGTGCGGTTAAGTGGTTTGGGTCGGGCCTCCTGGAGCTCAACACCCTGGTTCCCTCCTTCAGTCGCCCTCCTTGGCACAACTCTCCCTCTCTAAGCCTCGGTTTTCTCCTCTGTAAAATGGGTGTAACGACACCCGGTTCCTGGCGTTACAGGGAGAATCCCAACAGGTCACGGATGGCAGCCAGCGCCTGGCACCGATAACGCGCTCAACCCATGGGCTGCGACTGCAGCTGGCATCGGACGCGGCGCCGGGGGGCAGCTCTGGGAAAGCGGGGTGCTCGCCCTCTGCGCCCCGGAGCCCGGAGGCGGACGCTCGGACGCGCACCCCCGCGAACCCCGGGGAAGCCACAGGTGTCTGCGCGTCGGGGCGCGGGGCGCGGCGCTCGGACGGAGCACGAGGGTGGGTGCCGCGCGGCGAGCCGCGCTGCGGGACCCGCCCCGAGCCGCCCGGGGCCCCGAGCCGCCCCCAGCGCGCCCGCCCTGCGCCCGCCGGCTCGCGGGCTCCCCGCCGCTGCGCGGGGACGCCGGGACCCCGGCGGCCGGCGCGCCGCCTCGCCTTGCCCCGCCGCCGCCGCCGCCGCCCCGCCGCCCCGCCGCAGCCCCTGCCCGCGCCCTGCCCGCGCTGCGTTCTGACTCACCGGCGCCGGCTCCGGGGAAAGTTTGGTGGCGCGGCGGGCGCGGCGGCCGAGCTGCTCCGAGCTCTGCGGCGGCGGCGGCGGGGGCGCGGACTGCGGAGGCGGGGCTCCGGGGGAGGAGCCGCGCCGAGGTGGGGGGGGCGCGAGCCGCCGAGCGGGGCGGAGACCCGGGCCCGCGCGCGCCCGCCCAGCGCCCCCCGCCTCCGGCTCCGCGCTCCCGGGGCCGCCCCCGCGCCGGGAGGGGGCGCCGGCGGCTCGGCTCCGACGCCTCCTCTCCCCCGCCCTGCCGCGCACCCCGGCCTCGGGCTCGGCGCAGCGTGACGGCTCCTCGGGGCGCGAGAGAAAGGTGACCGCAGGGTCGGCACCCCGGCGAGAACTCCCCGCCGCCCACACTCACCTGCGGGCGGGCGGGCGGAAAGAGGTAGGCGCGGACACCCAAGCCGAGCTAGAAAGTCAGAGGGGAGATGCTGTTTGGCCGAGTCAGCGGCAGGCTGAGTGACAGACGCAGAGCGATACCCCCCGCCTCCCCTTCGCCCTGCCGGAGAGGTCCAAACAGACACAGACGGACAGAGCCCGCCCGGTGGAGAAACTCCGAGATTGACAGGGACGCTACCCTAGAGGTTTGATGGGCAATTGGAGAGACTCCCCTGCCCCCGCCCCGAGGTCTAGAACGCCACACCCCTCATCTGTTTCTCCGCAGCCGCTCCAGATGAGCTCAAGTTTCAAAATTAAGATGTGTCTCCATTAGCATCCTGCGCTACACTGAACCTGGAGTTGGGACCGAGGCTGACCACAAGAGTAGGGTGGAGGGTGGTTCTTCCGCAGGTCCCCCGGAGCCTCTGCGCTGTGACTCCGGGAGCTTGAGAATTCTTTACCCGCTGCGTTCAGTTCCAAAGCTGGGGAAGAGAGGCAAAGTTTTCTTTCTTCGGTACCGAGAAAGCTCCATTTGAACCTCTAAGCAGTTATGGCCTCAAATCTAATCTCAACACTCAACCGAACCCAAGGTCAGAGGGAGAGAAGGAAAGAACTATGCTTTGGGGGGTGGGGTGGGGCGGAGGTGGGCTGTGGGTTGGGGGCCTGGTGGGGGTTTTAGCTTCCTCCGAGTCGAAGGCAATTCCTCTCAGTAGTTGTGGGATCCCAAAAAGCTCCTCTGAGACCCAGCTTCACAAGCTGTGTGTGGTTCCAGAATGAGCCCTCTTTCTGGCCTCGGGGCCCACATGTGCAAAATGAGGCTTCATAAAAACAGCTGTCACAGTGCCGTGGACGCTTCTAAGTGCTACTCACGACACCTTGAATAAGCAGGAACTATTATTATTCCTGTTTCACAGAGGAGAAAACTGAGGTACAGAGAGGTTAAGTAACATGCCCAGGGCAGCTAGTGTGGAATCCACTTTATGCAAGGTTATAAGGTCCAAGGTCATAGTTACTGGGCTGTAATCTTCATTTCCCTGAGGCTGCTGGAAAGCCCCAGGGCGTCATTTACATAAAGGACTTAGCAAGTGCTCCATAAATGGTAGTTCATAGACACCGAGCCTGTCCGCAAGGTAGGGATTAAAGTGTTGATGGTGATGCCCGGACATATGAGATTTTGGGTTCGAGAGAGCTGCCAAGCCATGTCACCGTCCTGGGTACCAGTTCTGACCTTCATGAATCAGAGAGGCCAGGGAGTCCCCGTTTGTTCCTCCGAGCAGACTTCTGCTCGTTAGCATACCCCCCAGCTAGGACTCACCCTGAACCCACAGTAAGCCCCCTCCCAGGGCCTGGTGATTCTCCAGGGCTGGGGTATTTTCCACTTTACCAGACTAACGCCCCTTTTGGGCTTTCTCTAAGAGAAATGCAATCTGCCCCCTCCAGCTGTGGGGCTGACAGAAGTAAGAGGTGGGGGGAGGGGGGCTTAGAAACATCTGGGTGCACGTCCATCCCCTGTCCTTTCTCCAGTTCAGCAAAAGCCTGATTATTTGGAATTCCTCTCCAAAGTTTCACTTCCTGGGCTGGCGTTGAGGCCTTCTCAGCCCTTCGTGATCACCACTTTGAGACACATCAGCATTTTAGAAAGAGCGGGTCAGACAGTATTCAAAGCCCCTGGCGAGCAGGGTGTGTGCCATTTGTTTCGCTGTGGCATTTGGAACCGACAGATCATAACTCAGGCCACATCCTGGGTGTGTGAGACGGAGGTGGGTAACCAACCTACTACTAACGTACGGGCAGCAGCAGCAGAATAGTAAGCCCTCTGTCATACTCACCATGTGCCCGGCTCTAAGATCATTAGACGGAATCTAATGTACCTACTTCTGGCAACAGTTCAGCGAGGAAGATCCCGTTAACTTCCTATTTTGCAGATGAGAAAACTGAGGCACAAACTGGGGAAGAGGCCCGTTCCGCGTATTCAGCTAGCAAATCAGTCCAAGATCAGACAGTTAGGAAGACGCCGAACCCGGTTAGATGGCCTGGCTCCATGAGCCTGCTCCCCCTTCTGTGCTTTGGGGAAGACAAAAGGGGGACTCGTTGGGCCCCAGAGGAGGGATTAGGGATATGGATTGAGAAGGGGTAGATGGAAAATATCTGCTCTACCACTTGTTCGTTCCGTGCTTACTTTGCTTCTGGGAGCCCCAGGGACCTCATCTGTTACAGGAGAATAACAATACCTGGACCACGCCCAGGATTCTCACGATGAGTCTTTCGGTTGCCGGTAACACCGGGCTCAGCCAAAAAGGGTTCTGAACTGAAAATTTTAAGAAGACAGTTTGGAGTCAGACAGAGCCCAGGCCAGAAGCTCAAAGGAAGTTGTCACGAATCTGTGTCCCTCTGTGTCTTGACTCTTTTCTTTTGTGTCTGTTTTGTTAGCAGCCTGAGTGCCAATTAAGCCACCTCAAGGCAAAGAGATTACAACCTTAAAACTTGCAGCAAAAATCCCAGGGCCGACCCCCATTGGCCTGGATCGGGTCACATGTCCAGCCCTGACCCTATCCCGATCGCTCTGATTGGCTAAGCCTGAGTTACATACCTACGGCTACAATCAGGGAGTGGGGTCAGACCCTCCTAAGTTCCAAGGCCGAGGGTTGTGTGGGTGATGGATCCCCAAAAGCAAATTAGGGTGCTCTGAGCAGAACAACGGGGCGGTGCTGCTGGGCAGGCACGAAACCCAGTCACAGACCCCATGTCCCTTGAGAAACAAATCCCAGTCAGAGTCATAGCTGAGAAAGGTTAGGTCTCTTCACTAACCGAAGAAGTTTGCATTTGCACAGGGGACGCTAGGAATCACAGGACCTTTAAGACCCAGAGGGAACGAATGCCACTTATGTCGGCCTCCCAGACCGTGCGACAAGCTGTGGACCGGGAGACCTGGGAAGAGTGCCCGGAGCTCCCCACACCCACAGTACGAACTCAGCCACTTCCTCTGGGGACTCCGCGCTCTGGGTGCTGAGGGCTCCAAGTGGTCATTTTTCAGATAGTTGCCCAAAGAAGGCAAGATGGCCCTTCTCGTGTTATATACTTGCTGCTCGGTCTGTGAGAACAGATGTTCGTCCTTCAGAGCCAAAGTGGGCCAAGTTGCAAGTGTGTTATTTAGAGTTATCGAAATCGGCCCTTTCAACTTGGCCCTGACGCGGTTCCAGAGTCTCTGGCTTTGGGCAGTGAGTGTGACTTCTCCACAAAGTGTCGTTAGACTGGCGTGCCACGAAGCTTATCCGTTTAAAGGGAAGTGAGCGAGAATGGCAGATGTCGAGCTGGAATAAGACCTACCCCTTCCTTCCCCACTCAAGTAAAGCACACAGGTTAGGAGTCCAGGAGTGAAACAGGCTTCCTGGAGGCCACTTCGGGACCAAATGTTGAGAACTTTAAAAACATTCGGTCAAGGGTCGTCTGGGTGGCTCAGTTGGTTGAGTGTCCGACTCTTGATTTCGGCTTAGGTCGTGGTCCCACGATCCATGAGTTCGAGTCCCACATCAGGCTCTGCGCTGACAGTGGAGAGCTTGAGTGGGATTCTGTCCCCCTCTCTCTGCCTCTCTCTCTCTCTCTCTCTCTCTCTCTCTCGCTCAAAAATAAACATTTAAAAAAGTTCTGTCTATGGGTGAAAAGAGTCGGTTACCAAAGACTAGGTATGCGTAAACTCATTTTGTGAAAAAATACAGCTATTTGTGTATTAAAAACCCCTAAAGAAGTTGCATTAGGCAGTGGGAAGGGGAGGGAAATTTCTAGAAGTTTTTTGGTGTTCACGTATCCATATTACCTAATATTTCTTTCGTCAATTTGTATTACTTTGGCGATTAGGGAAAATTGCCCAGATAACTGTTATAAAAGGATTTGTGTTTGGTTTTCTTTTATTTTCTTTTTTTAAATTTTTTTTACATTTTTTTAAATCTTTATTTATTTTTGAGAGAGAGACAGAGTGTGAGCAGGGGAGGGGCAGAGAGAGGGGGAGACACAGAATCTGAAGCAGGCTCCAGGCTCTGAGCCGTCAGCACAGAGCCCGACGCGGAGCTCGAACTCACGAACCGCAAGATCATGACCCGAGCCGAAGTTGGAAGCTTAACCGACTGAGCCACCCGGGCGCCCTGGTTTCCTTTTAGAAAAGCACTTTCATGTATTAAAAGATCACAAACCAGAAGTGAGATTAAGTTGACCTATCTCCCTTTCTCTCTGTCTCTCTGTCTGTCTGTCTGTCTGTCTCTGGCTAGGATGTATGGAGACGAAGGGGGAGCTTCAGCCTGTCGGGAGCAGCCAGGCTGCGCACCAGGGCAGCGCAAAGACCGAAAACGATGTATGGGGACCGTCTGTGGGCGCCCGTGAACGCCCGGATACCCTCCAGGAGAACAGGCGTGGCCTCGAAGTGGGTTCAGCATAAACGCTTTTCGCCCCTCCAGCCCTGGACGACTGCTTCCTCATCTCTCAGCTTCCGTCTGTCCATCTGCTTCCCTCGGAGCTGGCAGATCCCTGGGAGAAATCCCACGGAAGGCCGGGCTCGCCTCCGTGTGTTTCTCTTCACTCTGGGATCACGATCCTTGGAGTCTTGGCTTCCCGGAGAGCTCGGTGATGCCTCCTAACAGATTTTCCTGTCCTTTGGGACGGTCCCAGCCAGGATCTCTAGTTGTTTACGGAGAGGACTGCTCTCTGTGCTACAGGCGAGTCTGTCTTGGGCAGGAGCAGAAGCTGGGTCACACGTCATTGAAGTGAAAACGGCCGGTTATGAAATGCGTGCGCTGTGGGATTCCATTCATATGCAGACCGTGTATATGCGTTTCATGCAGAAGAAACAGTGAAAGACCGAAAGCCACATGGAGCATCAATCTCCAGCCGGGTTTTCATCTTTTAATGTCTAGCTGGTATTTTGCACATTTCGTACAGTGGACTCCAACAATGTCTAATCTGGGAGTGACTTCTGAAGTCATTGACACCCGTTTTAAAAATGTGCAAACGAAGGTCAAGAACATTTAAATTCATTTCAATGGAACAATTATTGGAGGATTGCTGGGAGCAGAGAACCACGTTATGGGCCCCCGGGGCATCCCAAGAAATGTAACACCTAGTCACTTATTCCTCCCTCTCAAGTGTCTCCACGTGTGCCTGGCTTTGGGCTATGAGGGTGAAAGATGACAAGAATCTGCCCTCAAGGTGACCTAACCGTGGAGAAAGGCAGCCAAAGAAACCATCCCAGGTGTGATGTGGTAAATGCTAAAGCAAAGACGTGGCAGAGACTGTCCTTCACCTCTTAACAACCATTCTTTTGATATCAAACTAAATGATTGGATTTCCCAGTCTCCCTTGCAGCAAGGTGTGGTCATGTGACTAAATTTCGGCTAATGAGATATAAGAGGAAATGTTGCGGGGATTCCTGGGAAGTCTTTTGAAAAGGAACAAGCAAATGCTTCTTTCCTTTTTTCTGGTACTTGGGACGTAGATGCAATGCCTGGAGCTTCAGCAGCCATTTTGACCTATAATGTCACCTTGGGAAGGGAGTCCCATACTCGGCTGATGGAGCAGATAAAATAACCTCAGCCGCTGCCACCACGGAGCTGCTCGGTCAGCTCTGTGTTATCTATCTCTATATTCCTTTCACATGAGGAAGAAACATTTTGCTTATAACCCCATTACTTTGGATCTTCTCTTTCATACGGATGAACTAATCCTAACTCTCACAAATCCGAAAAATCAACTGCTATGGGAATGAAGGAGTAAAGGGAGGGAGGAATGAATATTTCTGCTCTTGAACCTCAAGAAAGCCAGAGGAGGTGTAAAGGGTGTGACGAGCTCGCCGGCAGGACGGGCAGGGCTTAAGAAGGAAGAGGGTTTCCGGGAGGCCGTGCGGGCGGCATGAGCACTGGGCTGGAAACGGGCAACGGGACGGGCTGCAGATGGGCGCGAATGTGTTGGAGTCAAGCAGCCTGGACTCCAACCCTATCACAGTCTCCAGCAAGTCACTTCATTGCTCTGTGCCTCAGTTTCCCTGTCCATAAGATGAGGGTAATAGCAGTGTTAACCTCATCGGGTTGTGGGGAGGATACCATGAGCTAACAGATGAAAAATGCTCAGAGCCGTGCCTGGCACGTGGTGCGTGCCCAGTAAATGTTGGCTGCTCCGTGCTTATCTGTACGATGGAGTCATCACAGCCTGAGCTCACGGGGCGCCCAGTGCGTATAACACAGCGCAGGGCTTGGTACGGAGGGCGTGCTCAGCTGTGTCGCTCGCTTCCTCTTCCCTTCCCTCCAGGAGCTTACGATCAGCATTTAACCAACTTTCCCTGAGCTCCTGCTCGGTGCCAGGAGGGTGCTGAGTCCAGGACAAGTCAGACCTGTTCCTGACCTCCAGCTGCTGAGTCTCAAGAGGAGGAAAGGAAAACGAGACAAAGCTGATACGGCGTGAAGAGCACAGGGGTGGTCTCACTTCAGTCCCTGCACTCGGGTGAGCAAGAACGGTCACTTTAGCTTTCAGTAGGTGAGCTCGGTCTCTGCCGTGGTCTCCCACTTCGGGCCGAAATCCTTCATCTCAGGTGAGTTGGGTTTTTCCTGTTTCTCTGGGGGTGGCGGGTCGGTTTGAGGCCGGCTGTGGGGCCGTCGGGGGCGCGCCATCACCTCTCCACTCTGGCATCTGTTAAGACATCTTCGTTCCTGTCCGAGGCGGGGTCACCCCCTGCACGGGGCGCCGCTCAGGTATCTCTTGTTCCTAAGCCTCGCTTCCTCTCTCAGCTGCTTGCGGGGTCCTTCCGCGTGCACAGGGCCCGTCGCTCTGCGGCCACGGCCCCTGGGGTACCGAGGACTCTGCTAGACATTGGAGGGTCCGTCTGCCAGCCAAACACGGCCGTTTGTCTGTGACCACAGGCCTTTCTACATTCAGTTTCTTTGAGGTTATCTGGAGATTCTGGGGTCTTACTCCAAGCCCGGGGCACATCCAGAGAAGGGACAGGTTCAAGTGTCCCTGTCCTTAGGACCTTGTACCATCCAACTCCCCCTTTGCTGCTCCTCTAGCTCTCTCTCCTACGCCTGTCTCTGTCCACCTTTTAAGAGAAAAAGGTAAGTGATTCAGCCAGCAAAATCCGGTTTATTCCGAAAGAGCAGAGGAATCGCAGTTCAGGACAAGCGAACTGTAACAGACCATGAGCAAACCTCCGGAACAAAGGAGGGGAGCGTTCTTTCTAGAGGGAAAAATGGAGTTGGGCGGGGAGGTTTTGAACCCAAGTTCACTGGAGGGAAATGAGAGTCTGAAGCAGTGGAGGCTTCTCCCTGGCTGCGGGCAAGGGCAGCATGCCGTCGCCCGCCCCAGGGAGAGCCTTCTGCTTCCTGCCGTGCTACGCGAGCTGCTACCAGGGCTTCCCGGCTTCGAGTCTGAGTCCGGTCTCCTTAACACACGTTTCCATCTGGAAACTCTTACCTAGCTTCAGGGAGGGGGAGCCTTGCTGCTAAATGCCCTGCATTTTCCCATATTCATCATGTCATCGGTGTACCTCGACCTTTTCCTGTTGCCCTAGAGATCCTAGACTTTAGAAACTCAAAAGCTAAGAAAAGATTTTGGCTCATTTTGGTTTTTTATTTCGGCAGGGCCAGAAAGAGAAAGTAGCCTTGAGACAATCGCTTAAGATAAGATTTCCGGGTAACGGAAATTACCAAGAATGAGAAACAACCCAAGGAGCTTTCCCCACGTCCCGCCATCAGAACAGCTGGAATTAAGAAAAGTGACACCATCAAGTGTTGGCCAGCACGTGGAGCCCCCGGAACTCTCATACACGCCTGGCGGAGATGCAAAATGGTACAGGTACTTTGGAAAACTGCTTGGCAACTTGGATAAACAAAGGTCCGCCTTATAATCCAGAAATTCCGCTCACCGGTATGTCTCCAAGAGAAAGGAAAACTTGTCCACAAAACCTGTACATAAATCTTACCAGCTTTATTCATAATAGTCCAAGCTGGAGACAACCTAACTATCCACCCAAACGGGAGTCTGAATAAACAGTGTGGTAAATTCATACCACAAGGTAATCAAAGTGGATGAATGATTGCTGCCCACAACAACATAGAAGAAAAAAACCATTATGTTGAATAAGAGAACCCAAATGCAAAAAAAAAAAAAAAAAAAAGCGAGTATCGTATAATTCTACTATATGAAATTCAGTAACTGGCAGAACTAATCTATGGTTTTAGAAGTGGTCACCTATGGAGGAGAGGTGGGGAAGGGGACTGTTATTGACCTAGAAGGGGCACTGGAAGCAGGTGATAGAATAAGTCTACACTTTATTCTTTGGGATGGCGCCACAGGTGTATATATAAGTAGAAATTAAAAATTTTTTTAATTTTATTTTTGAGAGAGAGTGAGAGCGCGAGCATGAATGGGGGAAGGGAAGAGAGAGAGGGAGACACAGAATCTGAAGTAGGCTCCGGGCTCTGAGCTGTCAGCACAGAGCCCGGCGTGGGGCTGGAACTCACGAAGTGTGAGATCATGACCTGAGCCAAAGTCGGACACTGAACCGAATGAGCCACTCTGGTGCCCCATTAAAAAAAATAATAATGTTTATTTATTTTTTTATTATTTTATTTTTAATTTTTTTTGACGTTTATTTTTGAGACATAGAGACAGAGTGTGAGCAGGAGGAGATTCAGAGAGAGAGGGAGACACAGAATCCGAAGCAGGCTCCAGGCTCCGAGCCGTCAGCACAGAGCCTGACGCGGGGCTCGAACTCACAGACCGCGAGATCATGACCCGAGCCGAGGTCGGCCGCCTAACCGACTGAGCTACCCAGGCGCCCCATTGTTTATTTATTTTTGAGAGAGTGAGAGCACAATCAAGGGTATAGGTAAAAAATTTTAATATTTGTGCATTTTGCTATATGTAAATTATGCCTCAGTTTTTAAAATCTCATTTTAAGTCAAACACACACACAGGCTATATTTCAAAAGTAACCCGCCACCCTCGGTGCTGTGAAGAGGCACGCACACGGCGCTCCGGGAGGGCCCAGGAAGGGTATGAACCACACCGAGTAAGGGGTGGGGGTGGGGGTGGACACGTCCCCAAAGGCTTCCTGAGACCAGTGATGGCTCAATTGAACGTCAAAAGCTTTGAACAGAAGGTTCAGCCGAGATGTTGATGAGGTCATTCCAGGCGCAAGGAACAGCCTGCGAAGGCACCGGTTGAGGGCCAAGAGAACTTGACTGGGGGGGAGCGGTGGGCGTGGGGGGGAGGAGACTCCAGATGGATCCACAGGCAGATCTGACTGAGCCTTATAAGCCCAAGGGGAGCTCAAAGGAGGGGGTCCTGAGAAGTCGCGGTCAGATTTGGACGTCCGAAAAGCTCTCTTAGGAGGAAGGGACGACAGGGGTCTGGAGGGAGTTGCAGTAGTCCAAGAGCTGGGGGTATGAGGGCAGAGCTCTGGCGGGGGAAGAGGGATTGGGGCTGAGGAGGAAGGTGTTGGCAACTGGCAACACCGGGGGAAGGGGACAGGGTCCCGGAGACCGTCGGGATCGTGCCTTTCATGTGGGGCGCAGCCGCGTGCCGAGAGGAAGATCGGAGGAGGTCCCATCTTGAAGCGTTTGGGGGCTGGCCTGATGTCGTTTCGCCTGTCCGGCTCGCTCTGGTGACGGAACCCTGCTCCCTGACCTCGGGCCCTGCACCTTGAGCAGGGGCGACTCCACTCCTCGGCCGTGTGACCCCAGCCAATCGGCATGGCCCAGCTCGCCGGCGGGATGCAGTGATTGGCTCAGGGACTGGCCCATGACCCAGACTGACCCAATGAGAATTAGCCCTGGAGATCCCGCTGGAATTCTCGGCAAACAGTCCTGGCTCTTGTTCTGGGGCCGCCGAGCTGATGAACTGAAGCCGGGCGGTGCCGACAGCCCTCTTTGCTACCGAGAAGGGGGAAAGGCTGCCTGAGAATAAAGCCCGCGCTCGAGGAAACACGGCCAAAAGAGAGAGAGCCCCTTTTCCTGATTCTATTGCTTGGGCTCCTAGATTCAGCCATGCCTGACGACTAACCTAAACTTTTCCCTTTTGTGAGGCAATGGCTTCTCTTCTTGGAGTAATTCTACCTGAGTTGGGCTTTTTGTCACTTTTAGCTGAAAGAGTTCACATGACTATAGACTCCCCTGAAAAGCTTAATATCGCGACAGAGCTTCTGTTAGGGACGATGTGAAAGTTCTAGGAATGGATAGTGGTGATGATTGCACGACATTGTATATGAACTGGATGCCACTAAACTGTACTCTTAAAAATGATTAAAATGGTAAATTTTAGGTTGTGTATATTTTACCACAATAAAAAAAGCTAAAAACTTTGAAAGAATATATTAATTAGACAAGTAACCCACTCCCCACGCAACAGGCGGAGGACGCTTTTGATACGTTAGATCGCTCTTACTGAAAATCAGCCGAAGGCTTCCTACCCCACTTAAAAATCAGCGCGCACATCTCTCTGAGGTCTGCAAGTCCCCCAATCATCTACCCCTGAACCCCTCTGTCCTCGCCAGCTGCCCTCCTTGTGGGCTCACCTTCCTACAGTCACTCTAGTCTCCGGGATGCAGGCGAACACAGCAACCTCTTGTCTTGGGGCCTCTGCTCTCGATGGTCCCCCTGTCTGCGCCCCTCATCCTCTCCCCTGCCCCCCACAACCTTTTCGGTGGTCATCTCACCATCGTTCAGTCCACGCAGTTCCCACCCTTTGGAGACGCCTTCCTTGGATAAAGTAGTGCCCCTGCCTATCACTCCACCCTTCATGGCTCTCCCGGCTTCCCCAACGGACTTTTCCTTTGTTGGTTTTGTTTATTGTCTCTCAGCCTACATTTGAATGTAAGGATCTGGAGGGCGGGAACTCTGTCTGGTTCCTCGCGGTGTCCCCAGCACTTAGCCCAGGACACGGGCCACAGTATGTGCTTGATAAATGGCCCTGAACGAACTAGTTGCCCACGTAAGTTCCTTACAGGCAATTCTGCAAATCGAGCCCAGAGAGGGGAAGGGACTCATCGAAAAGGCCTCCTACAGATCAAAACCCAGGACTCCTGGTTTCACATTCAGTTCATTTTCTAGAATTCCCCTCCGCCTCGTTCTGCCAGAAGAGTTGTGAGGTTTCCGGGATTTTTCCCTCTGAGGCAAGTATCCCAGCAGAGAAAGAACAGCGAACGGGAAGCCAGAAGACTTGGGAGCTGGATCTAGCGCTGCCATCCGCACCCCCTCTAGACGGGGGGCACTCGGAGTACACTGGGTGCTTAGATCAGGTTTGCTGAATGAGTGCGTGATTGTCTGCATGAAGAAAATGGGGGTCAACAGAGGGTAGTGGCTAAGATCTTGTAGTCTGAGCTAGACAGACTTGAATTCCAATCCTGGCTATGCCATTCTCGTTGTTGGACGCCTGATCTCACATGAAGAATATACTCTGCCTCGGGTGTGACAGTCAGTCTCCAAGGCGGGTCCCAGTAACGCTCACTTCCTGGTCTTTATGTTTGTGCGGAGTCCGTACGAAATTAGGGTTGGCCTGCACTGACCCACAGACTCCTGCAGGAGTGACAGCAGGTGACTTCTGAGTCTAGATCATAAAAGGTATTGTAGCTTCCTCCTTGGACTCTTGGACGGTTCACGGGGTAAGCCCGCTACCATGCCGTGAGGACTCTCAAGGAGTTCTGTGGGAAGGCCCACTTGGAGACGAACCAAGGCCCCCCACCCCCCCACCCCAACAGCCAGCACCACTTTGGGGACAGGTGAGCGGCCCACCTGGCACTGGATTCTTTAGTCCAGTCCAGGCTTCAGATGACCGAAGCCTCAGCCTCATGAGAAACCTTGGGATAGAGCCGCCCATCCCAGGTACTCCTGAATTCTTCATCCGCTAAAACCACAGAGAGAACGTGGTTATTGATGTTTTGAGTCGCTAAGTGTCGGGGTGATTCATTATCCAGCAATCAGTAACCAGTGCCTCATATTCGTCTTTATCACTGACATCTACTGAGAGCTTGCCATGGGGCTTCTCCTTTAACTGTCCCAGGAATGCTGTGAGGTAGGTACTCTTATCCCAGACAAGAAAACTGAGGTGTCGGGTCGAGAGGGGTCTCCCGGCACAGCCCCTGCACTTAAGAACCTTATGATCAGAGACCCAAATACGTACGCCCCAAGGGAATAGGGGCTCTAGGGTCCCAAGAGGGCGAGAGGAACTTCGGATTCTGGTGCTTGGTCGTTTCTCGCAGTTTGAGAGAACATTCAAAGGCAGCAGACACATCCTCTGCCCTTGAACGCGACCGGAGGTCACGCGCTTAGGAAGCGCCTAAGGTACTCCCTTGCCCAGAAACACACACATGCTTACAGAGGACTGATGAAAACCCGTAACCCTTCGTGAGGGCCTGGCACGGTGCCTATATAAAGCCTCAAACCTACAGAATTCCATGGAGTCTCACGTGGCACATAAGCGGGGATTTATGGACTGAATGTTTGTGTCTCTCCTCTCTCCACCCAATTTGTATGTCGAAGCCCTTACCCCTTGGCGGTGGGGCCTTCGGGAGGTAATTTGGCTTAGATGAGGTCTTGGCGGTGGAGCCTCATGATGGGATTAGCGGCCTTATAAGAAGAGACACCAAGGAGAACTTTGCATCTCTCCCTCCCTCCCTCCTTTCTCCTTCTCCTCTTCTTCCTCCTCCTCCTCTTCTCTTTCTCTTCCTCCCTCTCTTTCTTTCTATGCACGAACACAGAGAAAAGGCTACACGAGGAGAGCAGGAAGGTAGCCGATCTATGCGCCGGGAGGAGCGCTCTCCCCGGAACCCGACCACGCTGGCACCCTGATCTCACACTTCCGGCCTCCTTGGCGCTGTTTAAACCACCCAGTTCGGGGTAGGTCATGGCAGCCTGAGCAGGCTGAGACGCGTGCCAATGCCCATGTTACGGATGGGGACACCGAGGCCCAGAGAAGGTTACACGATTCTCGAAGAGTCACACAGGCTTTCCGCGGCAGAGCCTGGTTACAGACCTGGCGATCGGGTGTCTTTACAAGTGCAGAGGGCTGACGGGAGGCCAGCGGGGGACCCTGGAGGGGAGGTTCCAGGAAGAGGGGAGCAGGGAACAGGGTTCTGCAATGGGGGAGTGGCCCGGCGGAGAGGATGGGCATGGAGGGGCCTACGGGGCCGGGTGAGCCCCTGGGAGGCTCCTGGGGGGTGTGAAGGCAGCAAGAAAGCGTAACGGGAATGGAAAGATTGAGCAAGTCTGGGCGGGTGGAAGAGGCTTGGCTGAAGAATTCAAGTTAGAACCGCAGCCAAAGGGTGGTGCGGAGTGAGAGGCCTTGGAACCCGGGCCAAGGTCAACCTCGGTGCCGAATGTGGGAAGAACCGCTTATTTTGCTTCTTGGGTGGTTTCAGTTTATTCACAACATTTTGCAGCCATCACCACTAACCTACCGTTACCCCAAAACACACCCCCAACCCTCCTAACACCTCCTTCCCCTCTTCCCCGGCAACCACTAATCCGCGTTGTCTCTACCGATTCCTGCTCCCTCACACACACGGAATCGACTCTACCGCACAGTCTGACGCGACCATCTTCTTACACTTAGCGCGACGCTTTCGAGGTCTACCTCCGCCGAGGCGGTGCTTCTCTCCTCTTCAGGGCCGAATAATCGTCTGCCGGGGGGTTGGGTAGTCCACATTTTCCTGTATCCCTTCATTCCTTCAAGGACACTGGGTTGTTCCTTCTTTGGGGCAGCTATGAAGAACGCTGCTAGGAACGTTCTCGTACAAGTTTTTGTGTGAATACGTGTGTTCTGTTCTCTTGCGTGCGCATCTGGGAGCAGAACGGCCAGGTCATGTGATAATTCTACGCCTAACTTTTGGGGGGCCCCCACGCTGCTTTCCAGAGCAGCCGCACCATCTTCTGCTCCCCTCAGCGGTGCGCGAGTGTCCCCGAGTCTCCACATCCTTGTCAACCCTGTCGTCCCGTTTTTATATCGCCCTCCTAGTGGGTGCGAAACGGTATCTCGTAGTGATCTTGATTTGCAGTTCCCTAATGACTAATGATATGAAGCATCTTTTCATATGCTTATTGGCCGCTGGTATAACTTCTGTGGAGAACTGTCTATTCAGAGCCCTTGTCCGTGTTTTCATTGAGTTGTTTGGCGTGTGAGTGGCGGTGGGTGAGAATTCTATCTAGACTCTGGATCCTAGACCCTTATCAGATATACGATTTGAAAATGTTTCTCCCCATTCTCTGCGGGGAAGGGCTCCTGTGGGGCTGAGGGGGACCTGAGCCCTGGTGCCAGGGCGCCGGAGACTCTCCCACTGTGGGGACAGGAACGGTCTCCCAGACGCCTCACTCAAGAGGATACGTCAGCGCCTCAGTACCTGTGCCAGGCACCCAGTGCCGAATTCCGACGATAACACGTTCCCCTCCCTCTTGTGTTCCCCTGCTCCGGGAACAACACCTCCAACCACCCAGACTCTCAAGCCAAGAACCAGCGCCCCCTCGGGCCAACCTGCCAGCGCAGCGGTCACCTCCCATCCTCTTTCCTCCTCCTACCACCCTGTCTAGGCCAGGGTTACCTGAAGGATTTCGATAGCTCCAAAATCGGCCATGGACCTCCCGGCTTCCTTCTTCCAGCACATTCTCCTTTCCGTCAGCCCAGGAGCAGAGTGACTTTTCTGAACTGAGAATTCCGTCACGGGGCTCCTCTCGCCAACCACTTCTCAACGTCTGTTGTCAAGATGGCAGACGCACACGGAAGCGGTATTTGGCTCCGAGTGCTCTCTCCGCTCTCCTTTGTGAAGTGACTCAACCGGCCTGAACCTTTTCCCAATTTTCTGACTCACCTTGCCTCCACGCTGGGCAGAAATCGCTCACTCCGACACAGGAAAGGGTAAAGAGACAGCAGTGGAGAATTCCAGAATAGGTCATGGGTTGGGCAGAGCAACAGGTCAGGGAGGAGCTGGGGGGTTGGGTGAGGAAGGGGAGGAGGAAGGGGAAGAGGAAGGGGAAGAGGAAGGGGAAGGGAGGGGAGGGGGAGGAACCTCACACATGTGCACTGACGTGCCTGCACTTGGGCACGCCGGCCCCGCCTGGTGCGCACAGGACTCACCTGAGCCGCTGGGGTGCGTGAGAGCCTGAGTCAGCCCTGGGCGCTGGGAGGCAGGTTCGGCTGGCCCACCCAGACCCTCCAGATTCCTCAAACGCAAGCACCGAGAAAGCCCTTAGAGATTCCGTGGCCTACCCCTCATTCCTTTGCCTCTATTAACCCCCCTTTCTTCCCATTTCAAAACCGGAAATGATGACGCCCTCGGGGCTGTGGTCTAACTCAAAGCACCTGTGTGCCCGGAAAGGCCCCTCTCGACGCTCGGTTAACTTTTCTAACAGACGGGGAAACCGAGGCCCAAAATGACGCACTGGTAGTTTTCAACCTTGACTGGGGCTCAGGACCACGAGGAGAATTTGTGGGAAAGAAGGATCTCTGGAACTTACTGCCGGTTTCTGGCAGGGGCCCTGTCATCCGTAGTTTCCTTATCAAGGGACGGCCGAGAACCAGGCAAGCGGCTGACCGCTCCCAGGCTACACAGCAAGCTGTGGCAGAGCGAGGGGGCCCCGTCGTCCGACGAGGTCGGGTTCTCCTCCCAGAATTCGGAGATGTCGTCCGGCCAGAGGTCGCGGAGGCCCGGGCTGCGTGTGGCTGGCCACCTCGCCGTCCCAGACAGGAAGCCGAAAGCTGGTTCCCCTGCTGCCCTGCCGGAAATCCTCCTCCCCGCTGGACTTGGCCATCAAGGCCCTTCTGGGGAGAGCAGTCACTTGGGGTGCAGTCCCTACTGAGCTGGGGAAGGGAAGCTGGGGGAGGGAGGGAAACAGGAAACTCCATCCCACAGCAAACAGAACAGGAACCAAATTAGAAAGGAGACGGTTTGTCTTGGGGCAGGGTGGGGACTGTGGCGAGGACGGGGTTGGCCGGGGGAGCGGGGGACTCATCTGTCACCTCCTTGTCCATCTCGGGCTCCTGGCACCTCCCTGGCTCCCGGCTTGACCTTCTCATCCAAATGCGTTCCTTACCGGGCCTGACCCTCAACCACACTCCCGTGCAGCTGCCTAGCAATACCCATCTATGACGTGACCCTACTATTTCTTTCTTTTCTCGCTTTCCTTCCTCCCTCCCTCCCCCCCCTCCACACCTCCATGGCCTGGCTTCTAATTTTGCCCCCGGTCTTGAGCTTGTAATCTGAATTGCTTCCCCCACTGAATTGCTTTTCTTCATTTATTATTTGTGTTTTCCACCCGCACTTGGCAAAAGCCACAACTCTGGCCATGTCCACTCTCAGCCACCGCCGCGTCCACCCCCATGCAGCTGCAGCTAAACAACCACTCCGACTGTGCTCACTTCAAAATGCGTGACCTTGAACGTCAAGAGAGCCATTGGTATTGCCTGGCAATTCGGCTGTGCCTACCTACCCGTTGGCTCTCCGGCTCTGTTAGACCACAGTTTCACTCCTCCGCTCCCGCAAACCCTGAGCGCCTCCCCCCGCCCCCACCGCCCACACTCTCCACTTCTTATTCACGGACAAAATCGAAGCAGTCAGAATGTTCGCACGCCCACCACGCACTGACTCGCCGACCAGAGTCTCCGCCCGCGTGCTCAGGCTTCCTACCCGCCGCCACAGGCGACCTGCCCACGAGCCCGTGTACCCGTTCTCGGGCATTGGACCCCATCCCCCCTCTTCTGGGTCATTCTCATCAGCCTACGAACATGCCGTTATCCCTCCCATCTTGAAAACAACGGCAGAAATCTGGGCGGCTCCATGCAAAAGAGTGAAACTGAACCACTCTCTTCCACCATCTACAAAAATAAACCTGAAATGGACTAAGGATAGGGACACCCGGGCGGCTCAGTCGGTTGAACGTCTGACTTCAGCTCAGGTCACGATCTCCCAGTGTGTGAGTTGAAGCCCCGAGTCGGTCTCTGTGCTGAGGGCTCAGAGCCTGGAGCCTGTTTCGGATTCTGTGTCTCCCTTTCTCCATGCCCCTCCCCGACTCAAGCTCTGTCTCTCTCTCTCAAAAATAAACATTAAAAAAAAATTCAAGACTAAGGACTTGAAGGTAACACCTACAACCATGAAATTCCTACAAGAAAACATAAGCAGGAATCTTTTTGACATCAGTCTTAGCGACATTCTTTCGATCTACCTCCACACATAAGAGAAACAAAAGCAAAAATAAACAAGTGGGTCTATACCCAGTGAAGTAAGTCAGATGGTGAAAGACAAATACAGTAGGATTTCACTTGTATGTGGGATCTGAGAGAGAGAACAAACAAAACAAAACAAAACAGGAACAGACTCAGGCACAGAGAACACACTGGTGGTGGCCAAAGGATGGATGAAATGGGTGAAGGGGATTAAGAGGTACAAAATTCTCCTTATTATAAAAACAAGTGACAGGGATGCCATGGACCGCACAGGGAATACACTCGATACTAGCGTCATGACTTTGTACGGTGACAGGTGGTAGCTAGACCTACGTTGGTGATCATTTTGTCATATAAAAATATCAAATCACTATCTTGTCCACTGGAAATGACTATGATATTGTATGTCCATTCTAATCCAATAAAAAAATAGCGATGGCATCGCTATTAAGAAAAAATCTCCTTGACGCCTCCTCCCCCTCTAACGACCCCTACGCGTCCCCCTGTTGGGGTTGGTTAGTGCTGTGTAGCCATTTTCCTCAAACTTCATGGCTTTTGAATAACAACCATTATTCTATTATCTCTCCGTGCCGTGGGTCGGCAGGGCTCGGCCGGGCAGCCCTCCTGCCGCGCGTGGGCTTCGGGAGGCTCCACTGGGCGAAGATCTTAGAAGGCTCATGGTTGGCGCTGGCCGGCGGCTGGAGCTTGGTTTGGCCTGTTGGGCGCAGCGCTTGCATTCTCTCCTTCCTGTGGCCTGCCGTGTGGCGTGGGCTTCTTACGGCACGCTGCCTGGGGGCCAGCAGAGCAGAAGCTTCCAGGCCGTCTTAAGGCTTAGGCCTGGAACTGGCACGGCGTGGCTTCTGCCACATTTTGCTGGGTAAAGTCACAGCCTGGACCCAAGGGGAGGGACTATGCAAGGACTCGAATACAAGGTCACCGAGGGCCACCACGTTACAAGCTACCACACCCCCCTATGTGGCAAAACTCCTCAAAGGAACCGTCCCTCCTCAGTCCTTCCGACGACTCCGTCCCGTTCTTCATAACCCATTCCAATCGGGGGGCCGCTCCGGCCGCTCCACGGGCGCCCCTTCAGTCAGGATGGCCAGTGGCCCCCTCATGGCAAAATCCGGGCCCAGTCCTCAGGCCCCGGCTCTTACGTGGGTCGGCGCAGGTGACCATCCCTTCTCTCATCTGACTTCTGTCCCCCTCCCGCACGGCCTCCCCTTCTCCTTCACTGGTTCTCTTCTCTCTGCAACCTCCTGATGCTGGGATGACCCGGCCTCGGGCCTCGAGCCTCTTCTCTTCCGTATCACCGCCTCGGTCGCCTCGCCCGATGACAGCGCTTAATTAAATACCATTTATGTGTGTGCGTGACTCCACGTTTGTGTCTCCAGCCTAGACCTCTCTCGAACTGTGACGACAGCGACCGCCTGTGTGACATCTCCCCCGGAAGCCCCTTCACGTCCCACACTGAGCTCCTGGTCGTGCCCTGTCCCCGAACCCGGGCCCGACTCCAGCTTTCCCCGTTTAGGTGGGTGGCGACTTGTTTCTTGCAGTTACTCGGGCCGAAACTCCCAGCATCAAAGCCGACGCCTCACGCCCACTCACGCCCGTGCCCCAGCTGCCAGGAACTCCGGCTGGACCCACCTTCGGACGGTCCCCGGACTCTGGCCACCCTCGTCGCTTCTACTGCCCCCGCTCTGGTGTGAGCCCCTCCCCCTCTTAGCTGGCTGACTTCTCGTTGCTCCTTGTGCTTTGATTCCAACCCCCCCGTGGCCTACTGGTTTCTAAGAGTGGCCCGAGGGATCCTTTTAAAATCCAAGCCAGGTCTCCTCCCTCCTCTGCTCAACACCGTCCGGCGGCTCCCGCGTCACTCAGCCAAAACGCCAAAGTTCTCACCATCGTCTACAAGGCCTTATGTGGCCTGGCCACCCTGTGACCTCCGACCCCCTCCTCTCACCTCCACTCACTTCGCCCCAGGTGCTTGGCCTCGGGTATCATCCGTCAAACAGAGAGGCACCCAAAACCCTCGCACAGGCCGCTTGGGATGCTCCCCCTAGATCCCTGCAGGGCCCCCTGCCTCACCTCATTCAGGTCTTTGCTCATAGGTTACCTTCTCCACGAGTCCTTCCCTCATCCCCGTTTAAAACATTTTCTTTTTTAATGTTTACTTATTTTTCTGAGACAGAGAGAGGCAGAGCATTAGCAGGGAAGGGGCAGAGAGAGAGGGAGACACAGAATCTGAACCAGGCTCCAGGCTCCAAACTGTCAGCACAGAGCCCGACACGGGGCTCGAACTCATGGACCGTGAGATCATGACCTGAGTCGAAGCCGGATGTTTAACCAACTGAGCCACCCAGGCGCCCCTCATACCCCTGTTTAGAGAAGCACCCCATTCTGCCTCTTCGGCTTTTCCAGTCTTTCTTTCCCTGCTCTTTTCTCTCGTCAATAGCTCTCAGCCTTCTACCACACTCTATGTAATGTACTTATTTGTTATGTTTATTGTTTATTGTCTGTTTCATGCTGCTACAATGGAAGGGTCGCAAGGGGAAGAATCTTTGTCTCTTGTTCACGGATGTGTTCCAACGTCCAGAGCGCAGCCAGGTACAAGGTCTGTGCTAAAATTCGACTTTTCAATTTTCTTATAAGTGTCTCGGATCTTTCTGAGCATCTCAAATCCTTTGTGACACGATTAAGGCAGACTTAATCTTGCATTCACCTACCCATCTAATCATCCATCCATCCATCCATCCATCCATCCAATCGACCGCCCATCGATTCCTTCATATCCATTCTTCTGCTTATCATCATCCATTCGTGTCTGTCCCTCTGTCTGTTTATCTATCCACTCATCGCATTCAACATATGTCCAAATAATCTTTCAACAAACATTTTTAAAGCATTAACTTTTGGCCAAGCACGGTGCCGGGCTCTAGAGTCAAATCCATGACAGTAAGACTCTGACCCCTGGGATGGCTGTGGTTAGAAAAGTAACTGTTACAGGATGTTTGCACAAGAAAAACTAAGAAAAACTCCTACAGCCACAGGCCCCCAGTCTTGCAGCAGAGAATGACACCATAAATGACAGCTGGTGGATTGCTTGGGTGGAGACAGACCGGGGGGAGGAAAGAGGGAGGTTGCTGGCTCTTCTCCCGTCTCCGTTTGAGGCTCCCCCTTGCCCGGCAGCAGGCGCAGACCAGAGTAGGTGGATTCTCCTTCCCTCCAAGTCCCTGGGCCCAAGTGTCCTCACCCGCAAAATGAGACGGCAGCACACACCTGACAATTAACTCACGCACACGGGAAACTTCTTCTCTCAGCGGCACCTAACCCTGGCCGCATAATCTAGTCCCTCGGGAAGGCGAGGCCCACGATCCGCCTCCAAATGATGAAATCCGAAGCTTCTGGAGTGGGGCCCGGGCATCAGCACTGTCATCCTTTGGCGGTGGGGCCTGGGCGTTGCTGGTTTTAGGAAGCTCCCAGGGGATTCTCTTGTGCAGCCAAGCTTGTGTGCCGCGGGGGCCCTTTCATCAATGCCCCTTATCTGTTTAATTGATCTTGAATGTTGCAGCTGGAGAAACTGGATATAATTAGAGGAGGCGAGACATTTGTGAAGATGCTGATGACGATGTCTGGACGCTTTCAAGGGCCTCATGAGTTGTAGCTTTCTTCTTACCCTTCCCTCAGCTTGTTTTGACTTAGCTTGTGTCGGGGGAGAAACTCTTTGTATAAAGCTAATGTTTGCAAGAGGGAGTTAAGGAGAATAAGAGCGGGAGAGAAACTCTCAAAGCTTGAGACCCAGAGAGAAAGAGAGAAAGAGAGAGCGAGGAAGGGAGAGAGACGGAGGAGAGGGGTGGAGACATTTTCTGGAGCTAGTTGGCCAAGAGGAAGTAGAGGGACGGCAAAGGAAAGCCGCGGGAGCGAGGGCCCGATCCCCCAGGGCCGGACGAGAGTCCCTTCCAGGGGAAGGGCGGTGTCTTGGTGGGAAGAAAAGACTCGGACCCACGTTCCCGCCTCAGGGTCTTGTGGTGACGGGACACCGGTCCGGGTCCTCTGAGAAGCAGACCCCAAGACAAGAGGCGGGCGAAGGACTCCGGGGCGGAGCTGCTGGTGAGGAACACTGAAGGAGAGGAGGAGCGGAAGGAGACGGGAGAGCCTCGGATCCAGGGGTAATTCAGACCCCCGTGAAAGCTGAGCGGGAAGAGGCCTTGGACTGTGAGTGGCGCTGAGGAAGTCGAGGCCGGGCCGAGGGACAGCCCCGGGGCAAAGACTGGCGGACGGTAGGGTCTCCACTGGGAGGGAAGACCAAGCTCTGGTGCCACCACCATGCCCAGCCGTTGGGAGTGACCCCGGGCAGCCGCTGGAGGCAGGGAGTCTTTTATTTAATTTTTTTTAATCTCTTTTTTAAAGTTTATTTATTTATTTTGAGAGAGAGAGAGGCAGAGAAAGAGGGAGAGAGAGAATCCCCAGCAGGTTCTGCATGGTCAGTGCAGAGCCTGATGCAGGACTCGAACTCACGAACTGTGAGATCGTGACCTGAGCTGAAACTGAGAGTCAGATGCTTAGCCGCCTGAGCCCCCGGGCGCCCCTTCTCAGCAGAGTCTTTACAGGAGCAGCTCCGCGGTCACCATGGACACTTACAACGCAGTGGAAACATTCATTCACCCAATCACTGTTACCGAGCTCATAATAAACAGAGAGACAGTGTGACTTCGACGGAGGACGAGGCAGGCGTGTCCCTGCCCTCGGGGAGCTTTTACACCACAGCTGGAGAGACCGCGTTACACAGTGAACTTGTCACAGCTGAGAGATGCTAGACGGGTCTGTAATGGGCAGATGACCATTTGGTTTACCTTCCGTAAATGAAAGTGAGTGATATGAATAATTATGCCTGGACAACTGTCACCAACTGGGACTATCTGGGCAGCGATCACAAACTGGGATAGGCAGCAATCTTGAAATAGAGGAGCCCCATCGAGCCCAGGGAATCAGGGAAGACTTCCTGGAAAAGGGGGCATCGGAGCTAGGACCTGACGGGCATGGAGGCGCTAACCAGTTGCTTGGGCCTCCGTTACACGTTATCATAGCCTGGTGACCCCTCCCATATGACTGGCCATGGGTGTTGGTTGGTCATTCGGTGGTCGATTTCTCACTGTCTTAGTGACTCCCGTGCTGGGGATGTCACCGCTGTCCGGAGGAGCCCTGCGTGGGATTCTCCCGACGGCATTGCACAGGGCGCCTAGAATAACCTGTCAGTGGCTCTCCCTCGGCCTGTGGTTACGTCATTCCGGTAAGACAATGAGGGAAGCTGTCGACATCTGATTATGACCCGTTCTTACCTTTTTTGAAATATCAATAAACGTGGTTTCCTCGACTCTTTTTTTAAATTGTTGTAAAATACGTAACAGAAAAGTCGCCATTTCAACCATGTTTAAGCGTACCTTTCGGCGGCATCGCGTGTGTCCACGCTGCTGTGCAACCGTCACCACCACCCGTCTCCAGGACTCGCTTCTCTTCCCAAACGGAGACATGTCCCCATTAAACACGCATTCCCCGTTCCCCACCCCCAGCCCCCACCATGCTACTTGCGTCCTTAGGAACTCGGCTCCTCCAGGGACCTCACGGAGGTGGAGGGATACAGTACGTGTCCTTTTGTGACTGGCTTACCTCAGTTACCGCAGTGTCCTCAAGGTCCGTCCGTGTGGTGGCCTGTGTCAGATTCCCTTCCTCTTTAAGGCTGAAGAATATTCCGTGGTCTGAATGTACCACATTCTATTTACCCATTCAACGGATACTATTGTTTCACCTTTTGGCTTTGGGGAATAATACTGCCACGAACACGTACATAGAAGTCTCTTCAAGTCCTTGCTTTCCATTCATTTGGGTAGATACCCGAAAGTGGTGTTGCTAGATCATACGGTAATTCTCTGGTATATTTTTGAGGGATTGCCGTACCATTTTTCCACAGCGTCTGTACCATTTCACCTTCCTACTAACGATCCACAAGCATCCCAATTTCTCCGCAACCTCTCCGACACTTGTTAACTTCTCCTCCAGTCTTTTGTAGGGACTTTCAAACGTTTGGAGATAATCGCAGATTTACACGCAGCTTTAAGAAATAGCGTGGAGAGGTCTTTCACACTCTTCCCCGGATTGGCAAGCGTCTCGCGAGTATAGCTTAATGTTGATATTGACGGGATATTGACATTGATACAATCCGCTGACTATTCAGTTTTCCATGTGTTCCTGTGTGTGTGTGTGTGTGTGTGTGTGTGTGTGTGTGTGTAGAATCGGTTCTTTGCAAGTTTACCCCCTGTGTAGATTCACAGGACTCTACCTCCACCATATCAAGACACAGACCAGTTCCATCACAAGGATGCACAATATAGATCCTAAAAAACCTTTCATTTTGGAAAAATTAAAAGTAAACAAAAGTAGAGAGCAGATTGCAATTGACTCCGCACGCCACCAGCCAATTCGATAACTCCCAGTTTGTGGCCAACCCGCTTCCTCTGTGGCCTTGCCCGCTCCCGTATGATCAGGCAGCAGGTCCCAGGCTTCTTACAGCTTCGGCTGCAAACATTTCAGAACCTAACTCTAAGGGACGACGACATCACTCTGAAGCAGAATCACAACGCCGCCCTTGTGCCCCCTCCCCGGCTCCTAACCAACAACCATCCCCAGAAGGGCTTCCCGGGGAATGTGTAGACATTGTCGCTTCTCCTTCTCCAGGCTACATCTTAGGAAGAGCACGCGCCAGCCGTGGATCACTGGCTGAAGGAGAACAGACGAGAGTTAACAAGTCCTTTGGCTCCCAGACCCCAAAACCGATCCATCCGAAAAGCCCGTCGCCCTGCCTTCAAAATAGAATCAGCATCCAACCGCGTGTCACCACCTCTGCTCCTGTCGCTCTGTCCCAGCCTCCGCCGTCTCTCACCTGGGCTGCGGCGGAGCCTCCTCTCGGCTCCCTCTGCCCCCACCTCTGCCCTGTTACGCCTCATCTCTGCGCTGCGCCAGAGGAATCTGTCGGGACGGGCGCCAGAGAGTGCCCCTGCTCTGCCCAGCGCCCTCCAAAGGCTGCTCATCTCACACACCGAGACGACGGCCTCCACCCGGCCTCCTGCTGCCTTCTGATGTCATCCACTCCTGTCACTCTGCTCCAGCCAGAGGCCAGTCTGGTGCGGCCCAGACGCCCTGGGCACCCTTCCACCCCAGGACCTTTGCTCATGCTCTTCCTTCAGACTTCCTTCCCTCTTTCCCCGATGTCCACTGGAACTTATCCCCGTCAGGTCTCTGCCCTAATGTCATTGCGTCGCTGCCGTTTGCACGCCTGGATCCTCTCGACACACGCCTCCACCCTGCGCCGTCTCCCGGGTTGTACAGACTAAATCAACAGAACCTTCACCTGCTGCTTCCGCCGGGTTTGGCCCACGGAGGTCGCGGTGGGAAGGAGCGAGGTCAGGTGTTTATTCCCTGCGCTCCCTCCCAGGCGACTGCTGTAGGCCGGCAGTGGCCCTGTCAGGTGGCCTCCCTCTATAGTCTCTGTCTTCTGTCGCGGGTCCCCCACCCCCTCCGGCCTCAGGAGCGTAGGCGCCTGGCTCCGCTGTCCCCGGCTGCTCCGCATCCTGCTCGCGTCGCGGTGAGCAGTCCCCCTGCTGACTCCCTCCAGCGACCCACTTCGGGGCGCCAGCTGTCCCTGCTGGGGATGCTGACGGATGCAGTCATCTCCTCAGCGAGCTCGTCCCTGGCGGCGGACAAAACTGCGCCCTCCCACGTGTCCACACCCTCTCTGTATCCTCTGCTCCATGTTCCTCAGCGTTTTCACCACCTACCGCTCTACATCTGGTACTTCCGTACGTGGTTTGCTGTCGGCCCCCCCCAACTGGGACAGCCGTGGCCTGTGGCACAGGGTGCGCACTGCACAGCTCCAGAGGCCTGTGTTCACACAGAATACAATGCGAGAGGACGACGGCACCTCCTGGGGTTGCGTAGCGGGGGGCGCTGTCCCCGTCAGAATACAAACTCTGCCTTCTTTCCCCCCACTATTCTTTATGTTTTAATTTTTAAAAAATATTTTATTTTTAAGAGAGACAGAGTGCAAGCAGGGGAGGGGCAGAGGGGGGGGGAGACATAGAATCTGAAGCAGGCTCCAGGCTCCGAGCTGTCAGCACAGAGCCCGACGCGGGGCTCGAACTCACGAACCCTGAGATCATGACCTGAGCCGAAGTCGGACGCCTGACTGACCGAGCCGCTCCGGTGCGCCCCTCCACGATTCTGTCTCAAGTGCTTAGAACGCTGCTCGCGCATAGTAGCTCTCACCGAATTGTCATTAATCACTGTTAATCTCTCCTACTTCCCGCGAGAATCCTAAGTGCCAGTATCCTTACAGGGTGGTGTCCGCAGGTCTTAGTGAGTTGCCTAAGGGTGTCCCTTGATACGACTGTCCCTTGCAACCGCGAGTCCCTGGAAGTAGGAACCGTGTTTACCTCCTGTACTACCTGCTGTAGGGTGTCCCCTCTTCTGCCGAATGGGGGCCCCCTGCTGGGAGGTCCTGCCCTCCACCCCTGGGAGGGTCTGCGGCCCATGACTGACAACAGGCACAGAATCCCGCCCCCTGGCCTCAAGGCGGGACCAGCTCAGCTGTGCACCTGGCAGGGCCGGAAGAAGGCCAGCCTCCCTGGGAAGGTGGCAGCCTCCCTTAGCTCCCGCCCCACATGTACGTTAGCGTCCACGCGTGGCGTGCGGTCCAGCACACAGCAGGTGCCCCCTCACCGTTGTTAGCGAATGAATAGATCGCTACGGGCTGGCGGCCCACCCCTGCCACTCACTACCTGGACAGCCTTGGCCGGGGCAGCCCCCATCTTGAGCCTCGGTTTCCCCAAAGCCCGGGCGGGGTGGTCCCACTCGTGGAGATGAATGGCCTTGCACGCCGCGAGGGACAAACACTGGCAGGGGTGGCGCGCCCTGGCCCCGCCCTGCTCAGCTCTTCTGCCCCTCCCTGAATGTCCCATCTTGTCTGGCCGGCTCACTTGTTAGCCCCTGGTGGGGTGGCTCTGTTTCCTGGCCTCTTTCCTCCAGGGGACAGGGCTCCGAGGCACGCTGTGGATGCTCTTTGCTTGATTGAAAGTGCTTTGGGAAACAGGAGGAACTTGGGGAAAGACAGCGATTAGAAGAGACCATTAGGTATTAATGCCGCCCACCATCAGCGCGGCGGCCAGACTGGCTTCCTTGGAGTCTGCCGGGCTGGAGTTAATTAGCTTTTGGATTTCTTAGCTGTGGGGTGTCGCTTTAATCATCGGCCACCTGGCCCCGGCTCGGCCCTGGTGGGAGAGAGGCCTCTAGAAGCACCAGCTGAGCGGAGGCCAGCCTTGCCGAACGAGAGCCCCTCAGGGAGAGCTGAAAGGGTGCTCCAGCGGCTGGGCTGCCCACCTGCTCGCCCATCGGAGGGAACCGAGGCCCGAAGAGGCTGGCTCGCCCCGGCCCTAGCGTGCGGCGGAGCTGGGATGCAAGCTTGGGTTTCCCGTGGTATGGTTTGGGGCTTTGTCCGTTTCAGAATCCCTCCCTTCATTCCACAGATCCTTCCGCAGCGCCTCCTCCGGGTGGGACACTGGGATTTCACGGACGAGGAAACCAGAGCTGGTCCTTTCCCTCCCGGGGCTTATACTCCGGTAGCGGCCGTCACCGGGCAGGCAAGCAGATACAGCGATAAAGGCAAATGGTGACGAGGGCCGTGAAGGAGACAAACAGGGCAATGAAAAGGACGACCGTGAATCACCCTATACAGGGATGTCGGGGGAAGCCGCTCTGGAGAGCTGACTTAAATTCCCTAAGATGACAAGAAGTCTCTCTCTCTCTCTCTTAAAGATATATATTTTAAACGTTTATTTACTTATTTTTGAGTAGGGGGAGGAGGGTCAGAGACAGAATCCCAAGCAGGCTCTGAGCCATCAGCACAGAGCCCAACATGGAGCTCGAACTCATGAACCGTGAGATCATGACGTGAAGGAGTGCTTAACCGACGGAGCCACCCAGGCGCCCCGAGAAGTTTCTCTTTATAGGATGGCAGCTAATAAATAAGGATGGAGTAACAGCAGGAGAATATCCTAATTTGGCACCCCTAGTAGATCAGTGGACCCGGCTTGGAGCATCGGTGGCCGCACGCGTCACAAAAAAGGAGGCCAGCAGGCACTAAGTGCCTCCGGATGGAGGAACACGGCGTCGCCCTGAAGGGGCCGGAAGATTGAACCCAAATCCGATCGAGCCCTTAGCTCAGGACTCTTCAGAGAAATACACCCAAATGCAAGTTCCCACAGGTCACGTGTGTAATTTCAAGTTTTCTAGAAAGCACGCTGGAAAAGAGTAAGGAGAAAGAGGTGGGAGTAATTTTAATCGTGGATCTTATTTAACCCAACTGCCCTAGACACCGCTGTGCTGATCAACTACCAGTTTCTAGGAAGTTCAGAAGACGGCGGGGAATGTGTGGACACCACCACCCTGTCGCGGCCTGCAAAATCCACAAACTCCGGTTTTCTGGAGAACTCTACACAAAAAGTAAACCAGCTTCTTTTTTTTTTTTTTTTTTTAATACATTTTAAAGGGGAAAATTAATAGAGAGAAAACCCATAAATTAAGAGAGTCCTCGGAGACATACGTATCAACCAATCACAGCGTGCGGATCTTATCTGATCCTGGTTGAAGCAAACGATCCGTAAACGAGCTGCGGAACGTTTTATGGTGATTATGAGATGATTGGACATCGGAACGCTGAAGATGTGGTGCTCCTGAGAGTTATTTGTGTGAACATGGTGTTGTGGTTATTTATTCTTTTAGCGAGTTATTATCTTTTTGGGCGACATACTGAAATATTTATGAAGGCACTTTGAAATAATACGGAGTCTGGAATTTGCTTCAGCGGAACACGGGAGGGGACAGAGTGGGGGGAGGGAATGAACCAGGAGTGATGCTGGGGGTGTGTGGGTCTTGTTACGCTGTCCTGCCTACTTGTGTAGATGTTTGACGTTTTCCATAAGTAATAAATTTTTTTTAATTTTTAATATGTTTTTATTTATTTTTGAGAGAGAGAAAGAGAAAGAGAGAGAGAGAGAGAGAGAGAGAGAGAGAGAGCGCATGAGCAGAGGAGGGCCAGAGAGACAGGGAGACACAGAATCCGAAGCAGGCTCCAGGCTCCAAGTTGTCAGCACAGAGCCTGATGTGGGGCTCAAATACTTGAACCACAAGATCATGACCTGAGCCGAAGCTGGGCGCTCAACCGACTGAGACACCCAGGGGCCCCTATAGTAAAAAAAATTTTAAGGAGGTTGGGATGATATTGGAAAAGTTTGCAGATAGCAGAGGCCACAAAACAACAGATCCCACCAGGGCAGGGTCGTCTGCCTGATTCGCCAGGGTTTCCTAGCACCTCCCATGAAGGTGACACATGGTAGGCACTTAGGGCATTTGTCTCTTGCAGTTATTTCTGTCCTTAGGGCTCTTCGGGTATATCCCACTGGAGGTAATATGGTCAAATTACTCTATCTTTTTTTTTTAATTTTTTTAACGTTTATTTTTTTTTTTTTTGAGAGACATAGAGACAGAGCGTGAGCAGGGGAGGGGCAAAGAGAGAGGGAGACACAGAATCGGAAGCAGGCTCCAGGCTCCGAGACATCAGCACAGAGCCCAACGCAGGGCCCAAACTCACAGACCGTGAGATCATGACCCGAGCCGAAGTCGGCCGCCCAACCGACTGAGCCCCCCAGGCGCCCCTACAATGTGTGTTTAAGGCTTGTTTTATTTTGTTTTTTACTGTTAGTGACTTCTTTAAACCTTAATTTTATTTTAGAATCACATGAAGTAGTTGGATGTTTCCCAAGTCAAATCTACAAAATAAGGCACATCGAAAAAGTCTGGCTCCAACCCTGACAGTTTTCTCTTGAGGACTTCCCTCTACCCTTGGGCACAGCTCATGGGAGTGAAGGTGGGGCGGGGGGGGCGGGGGGGACCCTCCTCTTGCCTGAAAGGTCAGTGACGACCCACCAGCAAGCGCACTGATCACACCTCTTTGGAATCTGAAACCCTAACAGAAGGACAAGGACACGGAAGTAGTTGGACTCGACTCGCCAGGTGGTGGCACCCTGCAGACTGAGTCCCTAGAGTCCCACTCCGGAGGTCCCCGCACCCTCGCCCTCTGGCGTTGCTCTGGCTCCTGCCTCCGTCCCAGCCAAGCTCTCTAGCCTTCTCTTCGTTCTCATCTCCCCACACGAACCCACTGAGCTTCTTGCTGCTTACGTTAGCTTGGGTCCCTTTCTGCTGTTTGCATCCTGAGACCCCTCTGACCGAAGCATGGAGCTCTGGCAACACACGGCATCGTTAACTACCTAATCCAAATTCCGATACGACATGCCCAGAGGGCGAGCCCAGAACCATCCTGGGGGCAAGAGGAGCTTAGAGAATGCCCTGAAGGAGGCAAAGCTAGAGAAGCAGGGACGGCAGCCAGGACGCGGGTGCTGGAGGCTTGGCTGGGTTGCTGACGGTCCCCGGGGCCCCATTCCCGGTGGTACCTGCCGGAGGGTCCCCAAGCCTGTGCTCAGGACGAAACCTTCACCCCCACCTCTCCCCAGCCTCTCCGTCTCCATCTATGGCATCACCGGACCCAGGGCTGCGATTTCCGCCGGAGCTCAGCCTCGTTAGCTATTCAGAGGACAGGCCTTCGAGGCGGAGGTATTTTTTTCTCTCTTGAGTCCTCCTGACCCCGCTCCCGGCAGGCTGACTGAAACGCCTGGAGGAGCTAAGCCAGGCGTAGGGTAACACGGAGCAGCGGGGCCTGGAGAGAACTGGAGGGCTTCCGCTGCCAGGTTCTGGCAAGTGCCACCATGCAGCTCAGGGACCAGACCCCTCATTTTTCACGAGAACCTAAAAATCAAGAATTTCATGTTAAGGGTTCTTATTTTCAAAATACTCTAAAAATAGATCGGTGGGATGAATTCGTCCCCTAGGCCATCGGCTGGAACCCTTGGTCTCCCATTCACCCCGGAGGCCACGGGCCGGGAACCCCTGGTCCACCGCCTACGTGTGCTCTCCTGTCTGCACAGCCGTCATCTGTCTGTCTGGCTGCCTCTCCCGTAAGATTACGGGTTTTGAGAAGGCCGAGATCACGATTCTCTTGTTTACAGCTGAACCCCAGACACCTCGCTCACTCCCTGGCACGCAGCTGAGTTCGGGGCATGCGTGGGTGGACAGACGGATGGATGGACGGACCGACAGATGGGAGGGAGGTCACACCATCCACGGAGGATGACGATGCAAAGACAGGAATCAGTACCCCGCCAGGCGGAGGGAGGGAGAGAGAGCAGGGAGGGAATTTGGCTTCTCGGCTGGGCTGTACCGTTAGACACTAGCAGGCCCTCCTGCCCACGTCCACAGGGGCCAGACGGTCCCTCATCAGAGCGGCCGATTCTATTCTCAGAACAGTGCTTCCAGAGCACTCGCTCCGCCCCGGGTGAGGGAGCTGCTTCCCTGGCTCCTCGACGCCTGCTGCCTGCCTGTGGTTACTCGGAGCTGAGGGCCTGAAGGCCGCGGCCCCCCTCCGCTCCCCAGTGCCCGGCCTCCGGGCACCTCTGTGCCCCCAGCCCCAGCAGGGAGGCAGCCCGCCTGGCGCCCCGCTAGTCTCAGGGCACAGAAGTCATGGCTGTCAGGCCAGGAGGGGGCAAAGACGGGGGGACTTCCCTCGGCCCGCCCCCTCCCTTCGCTTCCTTGCGGGCTTCCTATCTGGGGCTTCTCGGCCCCTGCTCCACCGCCCACTTGGCCGTGAGGACACAGAAAGGCTCATCGGTTGCTATAACAACACTTACCACCTTCCTCTGCACTTAACCAGGCTGTTTAGTCCCTGTCGGGTAATGCATCTGCCTGCACAGTGACCGGTCCCCCTTCAGCTGGCCAGCCACCAGCCCAGCCTGTGGCCTCAGAGTCGCGTCTGAGGGAATTCTTACCATCACGAGCAGTGGTGCTGGTGTTTCTGGTTGCCAGTTACGGAGTGCTCGCTGCGTGCCGCTGGTATAACGAAGCCTGAATAAGTACTAGCTCACTTAATCCCTCAGTGACACCAGGAGATGGAGGGAACGTGGCTTCCAACCTGTGGCCGAGGGAGAAGCCGGCATGGCCTGACAGGAGCAGGGACCCTGCAGCCAGACCGCCTGGGTTCGAATCCTGGCTGCCGGACGCGACCTGTGTGGGCAAACCACTCCTCTGTGATTCCGTGTCCCCATCTGTGAAACAGAGAGAGCACGTCTTCCTAGAATCGTGTCTGTCGTGTTGCAGGTGCTTGTCTTGGTTACCCCGGAAGGAGCCCCTGAGATGCGGGACCGGCAGAAACAGTTTGTCTGACAAGATCTGAAGTAGGGAGTGAGGAGCGAGCAGAAAAAGGAGGCGCCCGGGAGAGTGTGCTCTGCTAAGTTACCAGCGTGGGCAGCGGGAGACGAGGCTGGAGCCAGTGTGGACCCCCTCCACCACCGAGCTACCCCGTCTGAAGAGTGACGGAGTCGGGGCTTATCCACCGATTCCATCGGCCACAGGTCGAGGGCGGGTGTGAGCTCTCCGGCACTCCTGTCCCACACTGTGGGCTCTGCGAAGTCACTGTGGCGTCTGGCAAAAGCTTGCAGAGGCTGATGTGGGTGCCGGCAGGGGGGAGCAGGGCTGGACATGCAGTGACAGCACCTGACTGTATCTGCTACAAAGCGACTAAATACTTGTTGAACGAAGGAACAAAAGAGACCGTGGCAGGCAGAGCGAGGCCCCAAAGGCGCCAATGGCCTAATCCCAAGGACACGTGAGTATGCCATGTTCCACGGCAAAAGGACTTTGCAGAGGCAGTTAAACTTACAGACTTTAAAATAGGGAGATTATCTGGTGGACGCAATCTAATCACATGAGCTATTAAAAGCAGAGAACTTTCTAGAGCTGGAAGAAGAAGGAAGCGGCAGAACGAGCAGCCGGGGGTATCTAACGCATGGGGGAGACTGGACCAGCCTGAGAAGGAGAGCGGGCAGCGCTTGGGAGCAGAGACTGGCTCCCAGCTGACGGCCGACAAGGAGACGGGGACCTCGGTCCTGCAGCCACACAATCTGGATCCTGCCAACAACCCGCCTCCGCTCCAAAGTGGGTTCTTCCCCAGGCCCTCCAGGTAGGGGCCCAGGCTGGCCAACACCTCTACCGTAGCCTTGTGAGACTCCACGCACAGCGCCCGGCTGAGCTCCTGGGACTTCTGAGCTACAGACTGTGAGGTAATAATATCGTGTTGTCTGAAGCCACTGAGTTAGGGTAATTCATTACATCAGTGCTGGGAAATGCATGCAGAAACCAAGGCTCAGAACGGGCCAGGAACGGGCTCAGTGCCACACAGCCAGTAAATGACAGAGCTGAGGGGTGAACACAAGTCCCTGTGTATCTTCAATACCCAGGTCCCCGACCTCTAGGTAAGGCTGCCTCTTGCTCCTTCAGGGGCCGGAGAAGAGAAGGTATCCCTGAGAAAGGCCACAGAGGGGGGGAGAGTAAGAACACAGACTCTGATTGGACAGCTTTGGTGTGAAGGCTGCTCTGTATCTAATTAGCTGCGTCACATGGGGCAAAATCACATTACTTCTCTAAGCCTTAATTTCCTCGTCTGCAAAATGTAGGTACAATAGCGCCTCCCTGGTGGGGCGTATTGTGAGGATTACAAGAGAAGGTGCTTATGAAGGGTAATTTATGATGCCGGGCGCATGGGAAGTGCTCGGTAAAACTTGTCTACCATGGTCATATATTCAAGATCCATTTTGTGCAGGTGGCATAGTGGTACCCAAGCACACGCCCTCTCTCTGAGGTAAGTACCGTTGCGCCCTCTTTACAGATGAGACAACAAGGCTTATGGAGATGAAGGGACTTGTCCAAAGTCGCACAGATGGTGTCGGAGCTGGACTTGAACTCAGCTCAGCCAGAGTCCTGGGCTCTGTGTCTCTGTCTAGTCCTCCCCAGCACTCCTGAAGTCTGTGCTGAGGACTTTTACCAGTGAGCGTGAGGAATTCATCAGAGCCTTCCTCTCTCTGCCCTGACGGCAGTCATGCCAATTCCAGACGCTCAAAGAAAGCTCTCTCCTTCTGGTTTCATTTTGGTCTAGCTGTCTGATGTCTGCTCCACACCTGATGCCAGAAAGGGACCCCCCCCCCCGACTTCATTAAACAAACACTTACAGGGGCCCTGGCTGTGTCAGACCCTGTCTTGGACACCGGGACACGCAGCTCCAAGAGCCCTGGGCCCAGCCCTCGAAGAACACCTGATGAGGACGACAGAAGTATGAATGCCCACAGCACAGTGCGCACAGGTTATAAACCAGTTCTGAACAGGATGATGATGGTAATAATAATAATACACTATGTTGAGGTTGTTTTCACATCTGGCTAGTGGGAAGGTAACAGCCATTCAAAGAGGAAGAAGGTGATTCCAGGGCATTGCATGTTGGTGAGATGTGATCCAGAGAACAGGGGAAGACAGGGAAAGAAGCTAGGAATGGTGAGGG
>PITB01010268.1:0-62757 GCA_004024585.1 Paradoxurus hermaphroditus
GCGCTGTTGGTGGTGCTTATGGTCTTCCAAAGCCATGGGTCACTGCCGACCATGAAGGCGTTATGACTTGGGGCCCACAAGGATCCCTGTATCCTCAGGCCAGTGCCAAGAGACAGGAAGGTAGCATGTGCTCTCAAGTCCCTCCTCTTTTGGATCCTGAGCCAGACACAGCATTCCTGCCTCTTTGCTGCTCTGGTCCGTGCAGCCCTAGTTAGCTTACTTGGACCAGGGGTCTGGTTCTGTCCGTGCACTGTGCTTCAGTTACACTTCCTTGGGTCTCCTCTCAGTTGCTCCTTCAGGTGAATAAGATGTGTCCACTCATATGCAGGAGCTTAACCGCCCCTCAGCGGCTAGTGATGTTTCTAACGGGACTATGTCTGATCCTACCTGCCTCCCAGGGCTGCAAGCATGCTCCGAGGCTCTGGGCACCTCCCCCTGGGCGGGATGGATTGCAGCACCATGTCGGAGCTGCTCTTTGAAATCCTCCCGTCCACTAAAGGAGCTTTGTAAATGCGGTCCCTTCATCTTATCTCTAAAAGTGGAGTTTTTGATTAGACGTGATGATAGTCTGGGGCGCCTGAGTAGCTCAGTCGGTTAAGCATCTGACTTGGGCTTGGGTCATGATCTCACAGTTTGAGACCTGCATCGGGCTCTGTGCTGATGGCTCAGAGCCAGGAGCCTGCTTCGGATTCTGTGTCTCCCTCTCTCTCTCCCTCTAGCCCACTCACTCTCTGTCTCTCAAAAATGAATAAACATTAAAAAAATGGTTTTAAATGTGATATCAGACTGTCAGTCTATTTTTGTACTAAGTTACCTCTCACCGAGCCACCTTCAGGGAGCCTTAGAGTTCATTGGATTAAATATGAAGAGCAGAGATGGTATTTCTTCTCAGGGTTTCCAGGTTAGCATCTGGATGAGGTATGCTGGGATTTTATGGAACAGAACATCTGGGAAGCAGAGAGAGCTGGGGTCAAGGATAGGGTAAATAACTTTTTCTGAAGTGCGCAGAACTTGTAGCAGAGTCTAATGTAATGCACAGGAGGCAGGGCAGGTGTATAAATGGTGGGTGACAAACCAGGTGGGCAGCAGCCTCTTGATTGATCTATTTTATTGGTGTTAGGTATTAAGACCCTACAAAGTATCTAAGGCTGTAGGAGGAAAGGGCACCCCCTGCACTTTAGGGGCTAACAGGACAGATGCTCAGTGTCAAAGCTCAAATTAAGTGGTCTGGGGTTTGGGGACAGTGTTTCAGGTCTAGTGTTCCAATTAACATTGCCGCAAAACAGACCATTCCATCATTGTAAAACTTTTTTATATTAATGCTCTTGGATTCTGTGCATCAGGGATTCAGACAGGGAATATGAGAATGACTTGTTCCTATTCCACGGTGTCTGGGGCTTCCAGTGGGAAGACCTAAACCCTGGGGTTGCTTGGCTGCTGGGGACTGGAATCATCTGGAAGCATTTTTGCTTGCATGTTTGATGGTTGATGCTGGCTGTTGGCTAGGACCTGAGCTATTAGCTGGCTAGGTGCTATTAGCTGGAGCACCTATTTGCGGTCTCTCCATGTGGCCTGCTTGGGCTTCCTCACATCATGGCTGCTGGGTTTTAAGAATGAGTGTCTGAGGGAGCATGGTGGAAATGGATGACACTCGATGCTCTAGCCACAGAAGTCGCACAGAATCACTTCCACAGACTCTTTGGATAGAGGCAGGGTGGTGGAACAAGTAAATGTCAAGGTCTTGGTCATCTCTAGATGACTGTTGACTGGTTGAAGTTAATTGGAGGTTCGGAGGGATATTTTGAGCCTTGGGTTAAGCCTCAGTATGCCAATGAAACCTCTTGAACAGTGATCCATGCCCGCTGCTACAGGGCATCTAAGTGGCCGTTTGATTTAATTTTAAAAAGACCGCCCCTCTCCTGAATGGTTGTTTAACAGACGGCAGATGACAGTCTGATTGAGCCACCTGAATTTGTTTCAGACTTTTCCCACAGTGCACTCTACTCACAGCCCCTCCCAGCTCGCTTCAGAACTCCATCCAGCTATTTATCCATCAGTGTGTTCATCCATACTTCCACCGCCTCTTGCACACATCCACCTAGCACTTAGTAAGTACCTACTGTGCGCTGGACATCTCCCCAGGCATTGTGAGCAGGAGGACGCAGAGGAGAAGACAGAGCTTAGTAGAACATAGGCCATACCCTCAAGGGCATACCCACACTGTCTTGGAAAGATATTCTTGTTCAAGTTTGCATGTAGCCAAATGCTTTATTAGTGAAGCCACACCCATGGGATCTGGGTTCATTGGCTTCCAATATCTGTGTGGCCTCCTCCTCTCGTACCGCTTAGGTAATGGCAGAAAGTCCACCTTCGCTACCAAGGAGGCCAGGACACTTTGGGGGCTG
The DNA here is from genome assembly GCA_004024585.1 of Paradoxurus hermaphroditus. Classification (NCBI taxonomy): domain Eukaryota; kingdom Metazoa; phylum Chordata; class Mammalia; order Carnivora; family Viverridae; genus Paradoxurus; species Paradoxurus hermaphroditus. The sequence goes on from PITB01010268.1 coordinate 2,406, forward strand.
GGCGTGATTGAGCTGGCAATACCCAACAGAGAGCAACTTGACGGCAAAAGCTGTACATCTTACATAAGTTGGATGAGGGGGAAGAGATGTGTCTGGTGGCAATTGCATTTCCTTTTAGCCGCTCATTTCCCTTTCCTCTCAGAGCTGTGTCCTGCATCTTGGGGCTGGTTACCATATGCACCTGCCAGGGCGGGGGCATTCGGAGTTTCCTTCCCACGCATCCCGCTCAGGCCATAGAGTGCTCCTTCCTGCCTCCTTCTGGCTGCCCACCTTCTCCCATGTGGCGGAGGGAGGCGTCGCTGCCCCTAGGCTGCTGCGGGGGGAGGGGTGCGGGGGGGGTGTGGTAGGAGGTGGGGGGTGAGACGTTGGGAGTGTTCATTTTCCTGCTGCTGTGCAGAGGCCACAGGGAGCAGGGAGACCTGAAGGGCTAGCTGATGTGTGGAAGAGCCAGCAGCCAGCATGTCCACGATGCTGAGAGAAAGTACAAGGGCAAATGAAGGGCACGAGGCAGCGATAATTTACAGGAACAATTTCATGCACAGACTCCAGGTGATCGAGTGGTTATTTTTGAGGGACTTTTTGGACATAACTTTAAAGCAGGGACAAACTTAATTGCATTCAGTTGAATCACAATGAGCAGGGGTTGGATTTTTTTTTTTTTTTTTTTTTTTTTTTTTGTGAGAAGAACATTCCTTAACACTTAACACTCTGTTGCCTCCCCATCTCACCGTCCTCCACACATACTGGTGAAGCTGACTGGCTGGATCCAGGGTTGGATAATGTTGGATAATGGATGCTTCAGGATCCTGTTGGATCCTCCATCTCTCAGGGTCATATCAAGTGTGTTCCTTCTGGGGACCTCACACACGGGGTAAAGTTTGGGAGTAGAGGCCATAGGAGTGTCTCTTGAAAAATTAGTCTTCAGATTTAATGAGTATTTATTAAGCCCCTCTTAGGGCCACGTTCTTTTAAAAACATCTGTTCCACAGAACAACCATGTGGGAGATACTGTTATACCTGCATTTCTGAAGAGGTCAGGGAAGCTCAGAGAAGGCATTTGCCGAGGGCACACAGCAAGTAGCTTCCATTGAATCCCTCAGCGGTTAGGATGCAACGCTTGAGTGCCCAGGTCTACACTGCATCCCGGGTGTTCAGAGGAGAGAGCTCTTTGGTGTGGGGAGGCTGACTCATGAAATGCTCATAAAAACAGGACTTTCAGTTAGACATCCCAAGTAATCTCATCTTTGCCCCGTCCGAGGTATGCACACAGGCCTGTCCGCCCACCCCCACCCCTCCCCGCCCCACAGTCAACCTCTGGTTCTCTGCGTGAGACATTGGGCTGATTAAGAGATTTCGACCCCAATGGCTCAAGGTACAGACTTCGTATTTTTCCATTGGGTGTTTTCTCCTGTGCTAAACATGAAAATGCCCCACTTCCTGTTGGCCGTCTGCCGTCTGGTTTGTCCAGAAAGTAGTCTTCATGGTCATCGCCCTGCTTCCATCAAACCTTCCCAGCCGCTTTTCTCCCATTAACACAGTCAGCGTGCAAGCCTCGAGAGGTTTGTCAGGCGTTCGACAAAACCTTTACTTTCTGTTGGTATGTTTTGCTCTGTGTGTTGACATGTTGCAGGGGGACTATTGTTTCCATATTTACAGCAAGCATCAGGGCTGCAAATTAGTTTTAGTGACGATTGAAGATAAGCAGCTGTAGTTCGAGATTCAGACTGGTCCTGTTACAAAAATATGTATTCACGAAACTAAAATTTCAAATCACTTCCTTCACATCTTGAAATAAATAGTGCGTTGGGTATGTGATATGCAGTGAAGAACTATTTCTGATTTTTTAGCAAAACTGAAAATTAGCATATTTAAAAAACCCTTCCTGGTGACTTAGCTTTCTAAAAATGTAAAACACAAATCCCACTTGTGCGCCCATGTGAGCAAATGTCATTGTCTTCTCAGTTTTTGTTTTCATACTATTCAGTTTACATCCCTCTTCCCCCTCTTCACTTAACAAACAATATGTTACGATCATTTGCCGTTTGCTTACACAGCCTTTGTAATTACAGTGTTTGGTAGCTGTACACACACACACACACACACACACACACACACACACACACACCGGTGTCACAATGAGCATCTTCATGCACACATCTAGTTTCCTTTTTCCTTTTGGATTATGTCCATAATCCTCATTGAATTATATTTTACTTGTCCAAAAGATACGGGATTACTTGGTCGAAGGACATGGACATAACTTGGTTAAGTACCGCCAGATGACTGCTAGAAGGGTAGTAACCAATTTATAATGCTGTGTACTGCCTTTAAGTAATCAGCCGTGGAAGAATGTTCTTCCGTGTACAGTAGATGGTGCTCTCATGGGACTTACATGCTCCTAAACATCTCCTCGCTCTCCTGAATCAGGAGATATGGGAAAAGCAGGGGTTAGGGCACAGAAGTCGACACGTTTGTCAGTGACAGTAAAGAAAGAAGGGAGCACAGTTTTGCCCGTATCAACCGGTCGAGAAGCACACGGGCCTGCAGAAGTGATTGTGAAGTTGTGAAGGCCAGCAGCTGGCGAGTGACCCCGAGGTGGGGCGAGGAGGGCCGCCTGAGCGGAGGACAGGCTGGCAGCACGCCCTCGGGGGACCGAGGCGGCGGGCGGCTATGGGAGGGTGTGTGCCTTCCGTGTGTCCTCGGGGGCTCTGTTCGGCTGGGTGTGGGCTTCTGCCTCCCTCCTCGGCTTTCTCGGGGAGGCAAATGGTGTACGAGCAAACGCAAAATTCACATTGTGCCCCACTTGTCCCCTCCTGTCAACTGCGTCGGAACAAATTCGTGCTTTCAAAACAAGTTACAGCAGAACTCCGTGTACCTTTCCTATTTGTATTTCCTCTTGTTCGGCGGCTTACGCTTCTATTCAGTTTGCAAACAGGAGCCGCGTTGCCACAAGAGTGGTTTTATCTTTGTATTTAAAAATAAGAATGTAGGTAGGTAATTGCCTCATTTTGCTTTATAACAAATAAAGATCGCATCGATTTTACTTCATAATAAAGATTCCATCATTACGCGATTCCTGTCCGCTCTGTCTTCATACTTTGGACCCGAGAACAATTTGTCCTCCAAAATGAGCTTCAAGTACTCTCCGTTTATAAGGGGGAAAAGCCACATGCCATTCATTCATTCAGTTTTAAAGGACGTCTGACTATCAGTGAATATTTATCGATTGCCTCTTGGGTACAGTGGCGCCTTTTGCAGTCAAGGGACAGGTTGAGTTTTCCCTTTGATGGAAATCCTCTGTGAGCCTCATCCTCAAAATGGGATGGTGTTGGCACCCTTGGAGGAGAGTGGTGAGTCTGTCCCCTGATAAGGATGTGACTTCTCCAGTTCCTCTTCGGTGAGTGAGAGTTTCCTCTTATGCTTTTTCTTTCTTTCAAAAAAATTTTTTAAGGATGTTATTTCATTTTTTGAGAGAGAGAAAGATAGAGCTGAGTCGGGGAAGGGGAGAGAGAGAGGGAGACACAGAATCCGAAGCAGGTTCCAGCCTCTGAACTGTCAGCACAGAGCCCGACGCAAGGCTCAAACCCACTAACCATGAGATCGTGACGTGAGCTGAAGTAGGATGCTCAAGTGACTGAGCTGCCAAGCATCCCCCATTTGACTCTTTCCATTGACCTAACATCTTCCTCAACCTTCCCGTGGGATTCGGGGGAGGGATGGGCACTGTCTTCCCCCCGGCGACGGGGAGCTTGGCACCTGAGATCTTCTGCTGGAAGAGGTACCCTCTGCCTTGCTTTCGGGGTAACCGTAAGGTGCTGTGGTGTAACCCGCCTCAGCATCCTGACGTCCTACTGGAGAGAAAGCACTTACAGTCCAAGGGACACTGACGATCCTTACTGAAGTTTTCCCAGCGAAAGGTGATGAGACGCTCATACCTTGTGCCCTTGAAATACCAGCGCTCGACCCATGCCCAGGCTCACACAAGCTGCATTCCCTTAACTTTAGCGGGCTGTCTCTGTGGCATGCTGGACTGGTTATTTTGTTATAAGCAAGGGTTTTTCTTTTTTGCATAAAGATGAATTCTGTTAAAAATTAGGAAAGGAGGGGCGCCTGGGTGGCTCAGTTGGTTGGGCGGCCGACTTCGGTTCAGGTCACGATCTCACGGTCTGTGAGTTCGAGCCCCGCGTCGGGCTCTGTGCTGACGGCTCAGAGCCTGGAGCCTGCTTCAGATTCTGTGTCTCCCTCTCTCTCTGCCCTTCCCCTGTTCACGCTGTGCCTCTATGTCTCTCAAAAATAAATTAAAAAAAAATTAAAAAAAAAAAAGTTAAAAATTAGGAAAGGATTATGACTTCAGTGTTGGGCCTGGACATCAGAATGATGCCACTAAAAGGTCTGGAATTTGGGGAAGCCAACCCGAGGAGGCTTTGGGTTCTGGCCTCTCTGAGGTTGTCTTCCTTCTAGGGCATTTAAAATCACAGAGCTAGAGAGGGTAGCCTTGGCCGCCTGGAGTGTTACCCTGAAGAAATAATTTACTCAGTGCCTTGTGTACTACGTTCTGTGCCGAGCATCTTGGGTTAGTCTGGGTGATTGGGGTGGAGGCTCTGATTGATTAGTGATGTCCGGCACGGGTGAGGGGAGGGTAGGGAAGGAAAGAAGGGAGTTAGTCGGTGAGTATGCGGAGAGCACTGCCTGATGTATCTGACTGATCGGCAGGGCAAACGAATAGTTTTGTCCTGCTCAGCTCTGGTCCCCGTCACTGTCCAGTCCCCCCATCCACATGCACACATCTGCCACCTTGTGCAGCCCAAAAAGTCACCCCATGTGAGCTTTGGGGTTGAGTATAAGGTGCTGTGAGGGGCACGCAGAGCGCTGTGCCGCTGCGAAAGGGGGAGTGGGGCCCCTCTGCTTACCTGGATGCAAGGTTTGATTCCAGCACGTTGGTTCCAGAAGGCGAGGCTGTTATCCAAGGCCGGGCAAGGCTAGGCGCAGTTCTGGGAGGGGACGAGGGGGTCCCCATCAAGGGGGCAGGACTCTAGGGGAGCCCGTATGTAAGATCCAGGCCCGGAGTAGACCCTGGCCCCTGGGTTCCAGTTCCGGAAGAAGCGCTGGTCACTTGTCTCTCTCCTTGAGACACGGATGATGCAGGGGACCTCCTCAGAGGACCCCGCAGTCCCTATGGCCTGAGCCACCCTGGCTGACCAGGACACCTGTTGTAGGGCAGCTTGGATGAGTGGCCATTGACCCATGGGCACCTGTCTCTGCCAAGGGACATTAGGGCCAATCCAGGGAATGGTGAGGACCCCGACAGCTGCAGCCCAGTCCTGAATCTGGGAAGGTGACAAGCCTAAGGCTCCCCATTCTCTCTCATTTCTCACACATTTAGTGGACACCTACTGTGTGACACGCCTCATCGTTCACAGTCGAAAGACATAGCCTCTGCTAACAAGGAATCCACAGTGTAGTTGGTGAGATAACTTAGTTTATTGTAATGCTGCAGATGTAGATTTTCTATGAATAAAAGGAAACTTTGTAAAGATAAAAGAGTATAAAGAAGAAAATTAATTCTAATCCTACTTCCTGGAAATAACATTCTTATTAACATCCTTTCAGCCCTTTTCGCCAGTGTGTGTGTGTGTGTGTGTGTGTGTGTGTGTGTGTTGTGTGTATTCTACATGTTTGCAAGAATTCTATAAATAAGGTCTTAAATCCCTATTAACATTTTCTTCTTTTCATCGAGGGTTACATGTGATATATGCTACATGACTGAGCTAGCTCTGTAATAAGATTTTGTCATGGCGTATCAGTTATAGACTCAGTGGCTGAAAATAGGTTCATAATTTCTCATGATCGGTGGGTACCTGTGCTGGTGACATCTGGGCTCACCCACATAGCTGGGATGGAAGGTCGAAGACGGCCACACCCACCCTTCTGGCATGCAGTTCTGGCAGGGGCCTGGGTACCTTGCATCCTGTCATCCTTCAGTAGGCAAGACCAGCCTCTTCACATGGTGGTTTCCGAGCAGTGAACCAAGGAGGCAAAAAGTAGAAGCTACCCTATCTTCTAAGGCTTATTTAGCATCTGGGGTTGAATGACGGCACTTCGACCACATTCCATTGGTTAAAGCAAGTCGCAAGGGTTGGAAAACAGACTCCACCCCTGAAGGGAAGAAAGGCGAAATCACATTGCAAAGGGGCATGGACACAGGAAGATTGATTCACTGAAAGCCATTACTGGAACAACATAGAATTCCCTGCAGTTATGAACATCATTGTCTTTCATTTAATATTTCATCACTTTCCCACATCATTAAAGCCTATTTGTTAGATACAATTTTTAGAGCACGCGTTTTTCCTCTTAACTTCTTTGTGAGGTTAGGTTTTAGTTCATTTCCGCGTTAATGCTACAGTAAACACGTACGACGCTTTGCCAAGTTTTCTGAGTCCTTGAGGAGACCTTGCTAGGTCAAAGCACAGGGACCGGTTAAGGCTCGCAATAGCTGTGGTAAAAGTCCCTTCTGAAAGTTGTGCCCCTTCACAGTGCTGCCTCAAGTGTGCCCATGTCCCCTCCCCCTCGCCAGCATCGTGCATTATTGATTTTCAAAGAAATTGCTAATTTGATGGATAAACACTAGAGCCTCATTCTTGTTTTCATTTACATTTTTTTTGTTCTTTTATGAGATAAAATGTTCTGACATATTGAATAGCCATTTGTGTCTTCCATCTGTGAATAATTTCTTCCTGTCCTTTGCTCATTTATATACTTTTCTTAATGATATTCTTGAGAGCCTCATAGGTTGATTAATTAAGCTTTGTCTGACATTGGTCTTGCTTTTTCACGTTTTACGGTGTGCCGTTTGATTTTGTTTCTGTTTATCTACAGTTTTTTTTTTTTTGAATGAAAAAAGTATTCTTTTTTTCGTTTTGAAAAAATATTCTTGTAAAATGTAGGTTGTCTCGGGGTGCCTGGGTGGCTCAGTCAGTTAAACATCCGACTTTGGCTCATGCCACGATCTCGTGGTTTGTGAGTTTGAGCCCCACCCCATGTTGGGCTCTGGGCTGACGGTGCAGAGCCTGCTTGGGATTCTCTCTCCCTCTGTCTCTGCCCCTCCCCACCCTCAAAGTAAATGAATAAACTTTAAAAACTGTAGGATATCTTTCAGCTAAAAATTAGATGACTATTTACCTGTTTTCTTGTTTGTTTTTTCTTAGATTTCATGGTTTTGTGTGAGGGGTGGGGTGTGTGTAGTATTGTGTGTAAGTGAGTTTCAACTTTCTGACTCCTGAGACACCTGGAATTAATTGGTAAACAAATCCCAAACTCTTACCCCTTTATCGTGTAGTGAGGATGTGTTTTCCATCTCATCTCTGTTTAATCATTCCAGTGCCACTCACCAGGAATTCTTCCACTTGGCACTGATTTTTGATGCTACTTAAAATAAAATGGATTCTCTCTACTAAGGTATGTTTGTGGGCTTTCTCTCTTGTTCGGCTGATTTTTTCTTCCTCTGCCCCAATACTACGCGGACAGTGATTGCGGCTTTATATCATTTTATTAGGTAATTGTAGCAGCGCTTCCTCATTATCCTTCTTTTTCAAAACTTCTCGTCTGTTTTTGTTTAATTCTCCTGGAGGTACTTGAGAATCATTTTGTACAGTTCTGAAAACGGGACCCGTTGGGATTTGGACTGTAACTGCATTATAGTTATCGACCAACTTGCTGTAATCTGACGTCTTTAATACATGAAGACTTCCTGTCCAAGCACATTGTACATATTGCTCCATTCATTTGAGCCTTTAAAATATCTCCACAGGATTTTGTGGCTTTTCTTTTTCTGGTTTCTCAATATTTCTTGTCCAAGTTAAGCTTTGCAATTTTTAATATTCTTGGTTTCTTTTTTTGGAATGTGTTCATGCTTCCCATTATGTATTCTCGCTGGTCATTTAAGTTGTATGGGAAGTACATTAATTAAAAAATATGTTTATATTTAATTTCTTATTTTTTTAATGTTTATTTATATTTGAGAGAAAGATACAGAGTGTGAGTTGGGGAAGGGCAGCAGGAGATGGAGTCAGAATCCAAAGCAGGCTGGGGGCTTTGAGCTGTCAGCAGAGTCCTGATGTGGGGCTCGAACTCATGAACCATGAGATCAAGACCTGAGCTGAAGTCAGAGGCTCAACCGACTGAGCCACCCAGGTACCCATATATATATGTGTGTGTGTGTGTGCGTATGTGTGCATATATATGTGTGTGTATATATATGTGTGTATATCTATGTACATATATATATATTTTTTACTTATTTATTTTTTAAATGTTTATTTATTTTGAGAGACAGAGATAGAGCGAGAGTGGGGAGGGGCAGAGAGAGGGAGAGAGAATCCCAAGCAGGCTTCGTGCTGTCAGGATGGAGCCCAATGTGGGGCTCGATCCCACGAACCGTGAGATCATGACCTGAGGTGAAATCAAGAGTTGGACACTTAACTGACTAAGCCACCTAGGTGCCCCTAAAAAAAATATTTTTATTGATTAAAATGTGGCACTGAAGCTACATTAATAGCTTGCAGTTGAGAAAAGTTCAACAGTACAAAAGAATATTGAATAGAAATGGAAGACCCCCTTCGTGCCTCTTTCCCATTCCACTCCCTGCCTGAGAGCCTGCCATTGTTAATAATTAGGCAATTGTTACAATTAGCAGTGGATTATTCTAGACTTTGTCATTTGCATATGCATATTTAAGCATAAGTGGGATCCGACTGTCCTATCAAAGCATATAGCTCTATTTTAGTTCGTTAACCATTCTCCTTTGATGGATGGTTACCGACAGTCTACACTTTGTTCTTTTCCCAGAATTGGATACCCAGAATCCAAATTGTTGGGTCAAGGGTGTGTGCAGTTTTTTTTATTCCCAGTCATTCAATGCAACAAAGGTTTATTTCTCAGTCCTGCCATAGGTGCAGGGACAGTTGGTGGGGTGTTCATCTCCACCCCGTCCCTCAGGGACCCAGGCCCATGTTGGAGGCTCAACTACCCCTTAGCTGCAACCAGGAGCAAGTCAGGGCATCCTTGGGTGCTCACAGGAAAGAGAGAGAGCGGGAAGTGAGATGCTGTTCAGAGAGAACACACGTTTCTTCTGCTCAGGTTCCTTTGGCCTGAACTAGTATGATGTGACTCTATGTACTCTGTGTGTGTGGCAGGCGGCGTTTAAAATGTTTTAAGATGTCTGTTAAATGTGCTTTAAACGTTTGTGTGGGCATCCAATTACCCTCCCTCAAGGAGACACCAGTTTACACTCTGACCAAGGGCATGCGTGGTCGTCTTTTTCCCCACACCCTTGCCAACGTATGTTATCAACCTTACTTCTGCCTGTCTCTCTCTTGGTTTTGTTTTTACTTTTCCTGATGAAGGATGACATCAACCCTCCTTTTTAATTCATTGTGTCCATTTTTAATTCTTTGAATTTTTATGGGTTTTTTTTAGCCCATTTTTATTGGTTTTTAATTTTTTTAATGGATTTAAAAGTGTTATTTTTTTTTTAACAGTGTGGACATCAACCCTTTATTATGTATGTCAGTATTTCATCAATCTGTCATTTTCTTTTTTTTTTTTAATTAACGAGCCTACATTGACACATCATTATCTTTCAAGGCCTATAGTTTACATTAGGGCCACTCTTGGTGTTGTACATGCTGTGGATTTGGAGACCTGTGTTTCATTCCTGTTGTCGATACATTTTCTTTTCACTTTATTATTATTTTTTTCTATGTCTGGCTAGGAGTCGATTGATTTTATAATGCTTTCAAAGGACCAGCTTTTGATTTCATTGATATTCTCTATAATTGTACTGTTTTTAATTTCATTTGTTTATTTTCTTACATTTATTATTATTTTCTTTCTGCTACCTTTGAGTGTAGAAGAAAGAAAGTAGTGGTTTGTTCTTTTTAGTTTTTTAAGGTGGAGGCTTAGACCTTCCTTCTTTTCTTAGATAAGCATAGAATGCTATGAATTTCCCTCTGAACATTGTTTTACCTGCCTCCCATGAATTTGGATATGTTACCTTCATTTTACTGTTATTTAAACTATTTTTTAAATTTTCCTTAAGACTTTTTTGACCCATGGGTTAATTTTAGAAGTATGTGGTTTAATTTCCAAATATTAAGGGTGAGATTTCCAGATGTAGTTTTTTATTAATTGGCAGTTTAATTTTGTTACTGTTAGAGAACACAGTTTAAATGATTTCTATTCTCCTGAACTTTCTATGGTTTGTTTTATGGTGCAGAGTGTGGTAAGTGTTCTGTATGCTCTTGCAAGGAATGTGTGCTCTGCTTTTTCTGTGGGAGGTATTTTTAAAAAAAATGTCCATTAGGTCAAATTGATCTACAGTGTTTTTCAAGTATTTGTATCCTTATTGATTATATTTTTTCTTGCTCTGTTAATTACTGAGAGCAAGGTTGAAATCTCCAACCATAATTGTATATTTTTGTCTAAATATTCTTCCAGTTTGCTTAGTTTTTGGTTCATGTACTTATAACTTTGTTAAGTGTGCAAACATTTTGGGCTGTATAGATTCTTAGAGAACAGACTCTTACTGTTGTGTTATGTTCCTGTTTTTGTTTAGTTTTATTCTTTGTTTTGAACTCTACATGGTCTGATGTTAATTTAACTATTCAAGCTTTCTTTTCATTAGTGTTTCACAGTATATTTTCCCATCATTTCACTTGTACCCTAGTTATGTTTTTATATTAAAAGATATCTTAAAACAGCATATAATAGACGGGCTCCTGGGTGACTCATCAGTTAAGCATCTGACTCTTGATTTTGGCTCGTCATGATCTCATGGTTCAGGAGACTGAGCCCCACATTGGGCTCTGCCCTGACAGTGGGGATCCTGCTTGGGATTCTTTCTCTCTCTCTGCCCCTCCCCTGCTCACTCACACGCTCTCTCTCTTTCTCAAAATAAATAAATAAACTTAAAAAAAATAAAAGCATACAGTGTAGTCTTGCTTTTTCATTCACTTTGATCATACGAGTCTTTTAACTTGATGTTTATGCCATTTACATTAATGTAATTATTTCTATAATTATATTACAATCTTGCATCATGCCAACTGTTTTTTATTTGACCCATATGTTTTTTGTTTCATTTTTTACTGCTTTTTCTGCCCTCGTTTGAGTCAAGAATGTTTTTTAAAACTTAGCGTATCTCGTGATGCTTTATTTTATCTTCACAATTATTTATGCCTCTGTTTATGTTTTCAAGTATTTGCCCTAAAGTTTACATATCTTTACCCAGTTTCTGCCTCACATGTAGTTTTATGATCTTGCAACAGTATATTTCCATCCCCCTCCCTCTCCTGTCTTACTGTTGTCTTTCACTTTACTTTCACATTTGTTGTGAACATAGATATGTCACTGCTCTTTTTACTTAAGACATTTAACTTTAGAGCAATTCAAGGTAAGAAAAGATTTTTATTTTTACCTTCATTTATCCCACTCCCAGTGTTCTTTATTTCTTTGTGCAGATCCAAATTCTTGTCTGGTGTCCTATGTATTCATCTGAAGAATTTCCTTTAACATTCATTGTAGAGTAGATTTACTGGTGATGATGTCCCTTAGTTTCTGTCCAAGAAAGCTTTCTTTTTCATTTATGGAAGATACTTTTGCTGGATACTAAGTTGTTGATTGATAGTCTTTTTTTTTTTTTATCGCTTTGAAGATATTTCTCTGTGTGCTGTCATGCACACATGTTTTGTTTGTTTTCAGTTTATATATATATATATATATATTAAATGGGAAAAGGAGACATAAAGATAGAGAAAAGAGTCAAAATTATCATTATTTGTAGATAACATGATTACACATCTTACATGTCTAGAAAATGTGAGGTGTAAGATTTGACCTGACCAGAATGTATAAAGTTTAGCAAATGATTAAGTATAAAATAAATATTAATAATTCACTATAAATTCACTATATCTATATTTATCTATCTATTTATATTGGTTTATTGTCTTAAAATAGTTTTTCCTTTTTTTATTATTTTTTAATTTGTTTTATTTTTAAATTTATCCCAGTTACTTAGCATATAGTGCAATAATGATTTCAGGAGTAGATTTCAGTGATTCATTCCCAATGTGTCACACCTAGTGCTCATCCCTACAAGTGTCTTTCTTAATTCCCCTCACACATTTCGCCCATCCCCTCTCCCCTCAACCCCTCCAGCAACCCTCAGTTTGTTTTCTATATTTGAGAGCCTCTTACGTTTCATCCCCCTCCCTGTTTTTATATTATTTTTGTTCCCTTTCCTTATGTTCATCCCTTGTGTATCTTAAATTCCACATATGAGTGAAGTCCTATGATATTTGTCTTCTTCTGACTGACTAATTTCGCTTAGCATAATCCCCTCTAGTTCCATCCATGTTGTTGCAAATGGCAAGATTTCATTATTTTTGATTGCCGAGTAATACTCCATTGTATATCTATACCACATCTTCTTTATCCATTTATCTGTCGATGGACATTTGGGCTCTTTCCATACTTTGGCTATTGTCAATAGCACTGCTATGTCATGCATGGGTTTTGATAAGAAATGTGATATAATTCTTATTTTTGTCCCTTTCTATGATATGTGTCCTTTCTCTCTGATGGCAAGGTTTTCTCTCTGTATTTTTTTTCTGCAGTTCCAGTATGATATAACTTGGTATATTGTATTATATTAGGTTCTTTTTTGGGGGGAAGCATTTATCCTACTCTGTGGATTAGTGGTTTGGTACTATCATTAATTTTGAACATTTTTGGCTATTCATATTTCAGACATTTCTTCTGCCCATTCTCCCTTTCTTCTCACTCTGAGACTCCAATGACACATATGTCAGAGTATTTGTTTTTATTCTACAGACCTTAGATACCCTTCCCCCGCCCCAAACTTCTAAATATGTGTTTCTATTGGACTAATTTTATTGATCTACCTTCAAGTTTTATGATTTTTTCCATTAGTTATGTTGAGTCTACTCAGTTGCAATTCTCATATCTCAGTTCTCATCAGTTGCAATTCTCATATCTCTTGTTATGGTCTTGATTTCTTCCATTTTTACTTGGTGATTTCTTATAGTTTCTTTAAGATTTTTTTAAAGAATTTTGAAAATTTTGCTAAGAATTTATTTTAAGAAAAATTTTCTTTAAGAAAATTCCACTGAATTTTCCCATCATCTTGCATTTTTCACCTTCTACATTAGAGCTGGTGTCCAGGGATATCTTCTTAGGATAAGTGTCCTCCTTAGTCTCTGTTGGCAAGCATCTGAGGTGTTGAGCTAGTTATTTTTTTCTCAGCATCTGCTCCTCTCTGATGAATTCTAGATAAGTCATGAACATAGGTTTGCCTGGATCTTTGTTGCTGTAAAGTGGGGGGCAGAGCTTTCTTCTAACTCTACATATTGAGTAGAAAATGGAAGGCTAGTCCTTAGATTTTTCTTCTCTGTCATTTTTTTGTTGTTGATTCATAATTTTATGAGAGCAGACTGAGAAATTATGGATTGCGTGATTTCCATTCTGTTTTTCTGTGTGTTGAGATTTTCCCTGTGTATTGTAATATATCCTTGTTTTCGTGAGTACTTAATGCATATTTGAAGAGAACATGTAGTTTCCTTTTGGAGCAAAGTTGATAGTGAATTATTAATACTTATTTTATACTTAATCATTTGCTAAACTTTATACATTCTGGTCAGGTCAAATCTTACATTAGTGATATAAGTGATAGTGATAATAACAAAAACAGGAGGAGGGATTTGTACATCAGCTGAACTTTTCTATGATACTGAAGTTACACTGAAATCAAAACTGAGGATGTTAATGGTAGACTTCCATAGTACCACTAAGAAAATATCTTTAAAATGACAAGGGAATCAAAACAGTGTAATACAAAAACTGGTTCTTGAGGCAAAGCAATAAAATAGATGAATTTACTGATTAATCTCACTGAAGAAGAAATAGACAAAATGCAAATAAAATGAATCAAAGATATATATCTTTATATAAGGACCCATTAATATATATATGTAATTATTGCTTTATGCATTTGTCTTAAATAATATAGGAAAGAAAAAGTTACAAATCAAATACGGTAATGTTAGATTTATTATCTTGTCTGGAGTTTTTTATTTCTTCACATGGCTTCAATTTACTACCTTTCATTTTAGCCTAAGGGACTTCTTTTCATATATATTGTAGGGCAAGTCTAATAGTGATGTCATAACCTCAGTTTTTGTTTATCTGGGAATATCATAATTTTCCTTCATTTTTAAAGGGTAGCTTTGTTAGATGTAAAATTCTTGGTTGACAGTTTTTTTCCTTCAGTACTTTAAATATGTGATTCCACTGCCTTCTCGCCTCCATAGTTCCTGTTGAGAAATTAACTGTTCATCTTATTGAGGATCTATTGTACATGATGTGTCATTTCTCTCTTGCTGCTTTTCTCTGTGAATTTCTCTTTCAGCTATTTGATTATAATGTGTGTCTTTTAGCTCTCTTTGAGATTATCCTACTTGGAATTTGTTGAGTTTCTTGAATATGTAGACATATTATTTTCATAAAATTTGGAAAATTTTGGCTCTTATTTCTTCAAATATTCTTTCTGCCACTTTCTTTGTCTCCTCTCTTCCGTTGTGTGTATGTTGTTACCCTTGATGATGGCTTACAGTTCTCTTGGGCTGCCTTTTTTTTTCCATTTTTTTTTTCTTTCTGATCAGACTGGATAATTTCATTTGAGCTAGCTTCAAGTTTGCTGATACTTCCTTCTGCTGGCATAAATCTTCTAGTGAAACTCTCTGGTGAAATTTTCATTTAAGCTATTATACTTTTCAGATTCCAAATTTCTATATGGTTCCTTTCTATGATTTTTTAAAATCTCTGTTGATACTTTCTATTTGTTGAGACATTGCTATCCTCTTTGACACCTCCTTGTATGTGGTTTCCTCTAGCTCCTTGAGCATATTTAAGACAGTTGATTTGATTAGCAACTCCAATGTCCATCCTTCCTCAGGAGTAGTTTCTATTAATTTCTTCTGTTAATGAAGGGCCATATTTCCTGTTTATATGAATGTCTCATAATTTTTGGTTGAACACTGGACCGCTAGAATGTTATAATATAGTAACTCTGGAAATCAGACTCTTCCCCTTCCTCAGACTTGATTTTGTTTCTCGTTGTGGGCTGTTGCTGTGTGCTTTAGAGACTTTTCTAAGATCTTTTTGTAAGGTCCATATTCTTTGTCATGTGTGGTTTCTGAAGTCTCTGTTCATTTAGCTTGTGTGAAGCTATTTGCATAGATTCCCTTGTATTCCAGGAGAAATAAATATGGAAATAAAGAATAGAAAGAGAGAAAGAAAGAGAGGTAGAGAAAGAAAGAAACAAAGAAAGAGAAAGAGAGAAGGAAGGAAGAAAGAAAGAAAGAAAGAAAGAAAGGAAGGAAGTGAAAGAAAGAAAGAAAGAGAAAAAAAGAAAGAAAGAAGGAGAGAAAGAGCGACTCTCCTAGATTGACTCTGTTGGGACGTTCCTTCAATGCCTGGTCAGGCCGTTTACAACTGTCTTAGTTGTCACTTGTCCTCGCGCTAAGCCTCGAGATCAGCCAGAACTGAAAATTGTAGGTCTATCTCCAGCCTTTTCTCAGCAAGCATTCTGCCCTGGGCAAGTGCATAGCTTTCTAAATTTCCAGTGTACACAGGCACTTTTGAATGCTTTAATTTTCTGAAGAAACTCTCCAACTTTTCCTCCCAGGCTTTCTGTGCATCTATTGTTTCTCTCAACAGCACTCTTTTGCCCCAGTTGGCAGCAGATTGTTCGCTTGCCTTACATTGTTTTGAGAGAGTGACTCTGCGTAGCCACTTTTCCAACTCGAGTAAGTTTCAGGATTAACAAAATGAGAGCAAGTGCTTGTATCTGTCTTTCAGGTAGCCTGTGGACCAGTTAGAACAGGCAAAGGTCTTTGAGGATAAGGTCTGCTCTGCTGTCTCCAGAACCAAGGACCATGGTCCTTCACGGGGCATGTGGGCTGCCATATTCAAGACTGCTGATGAGCTGGGGAATGGGAAGGTCATGGGCAAGCAAAAATGACGCAAAGCTTTCCTACTATTTTTAAGTCGTGCGTTTCTTGATTCAGTGTTTGTTTAGTTGCTGTTAACTTTGTTTTCCAGAATTCTAAAAGAGTTGATTCTGATGTGTTTGTGTGATTTTTCAGTGTTTCTCTGGAGAGGCTTTTAGAACTGCCTACACTGCCATCTTTGCTCTCTATTTTAGTTTTTGAATGTCAGTAGGCTCAGCTTTTGTGTATTTTTCTAGTTTATTAATTTCTAATTTGGTATTTATTCTTCCCTCTTACTGCCCAAGAGTGAGTTTTCTTTTACTGATTAGCCAGGGTTGATATTGAACGCCCTCCTTCCTCCCTTCCTCCTTCCGCATCCCAACTACTTTGATAATATGTGTGTATTCAGTTTTTACTTTTTAAAAAATTATTATTATAGGGGCACCTGGATGGCTCAGTCAGTTAAGCGACTGACTTCTGCTCAGGTCATGATCTCACGGTTCGTGAGTTCAAGCCCCACATCGGCCTCTGTGCTGACAGCTCGGAGCCTGGAGCCTGCTTCGAATTCTGTGTCTCCCTCTCTCTCTCTGCCCCTCCCATACTCAAGCTTGGTCTCTCTCTCTCCTTCAAAAAATAAATAAATATTAAAAAAATTATTATTATAAATTTTCTTAGGTCTTTATCTGATGGTTGCTGATTTTGCCAGTTCCCATTTTTTTTTTCATTTGTAAACTTGTTTAGGATTTATTTTTAAATTGTGCTCTCATCTAGTGTTGTAGCATTGTATTTAGAGAACACAGTCTATACAATATTTTCTTTTTGGCATTTATTAATTTTTCTGTGATATTTTAGTTTATAATCAATTTTTATAAGTGGTCGAAAATGGCTTTCTGTAGATTTTTTGGTAGATTTTGTTTTCTTTATAAATTATGAAGTTAAAAGTTTATGTGTATACAAATACCGAAATATTTACTAGAATGACCATCATCTTTATATTATTTAGATTTCTCGTATCCCTAGTTTCCATCTGCATGCTCTCTCCATGTCTGAAAGTACTGAGTTTAAGTCTGCTGTTCAAATTTCTTCTGTCAATCTCTGTTGAATTTTTTACTAATTTTTTAATTTGTTATTTGCTGTAGAAAAGTTCATGCCTATTATGTTTAGTGACTATTTTTGATTTAAAATATCTTTATTTTCTATTTAATGCATTTTGCTCCTCAATTTTAGTTTGATATTCTGTACAAAATTTGGTACTGCCTGGTATCTTTGCTTATTCTTTTCATTTCTATCACTAAACAAATGAGTACATAATGAATGCTTAAAATTTGTTAGGTTTTATGATTGTTGTTCCTATTCAGATGCTTTTTTGCCTTTAGTTTTAGTATACAATTATGTATACTAAATGCTACACTTAGACTTTTTAGAAAACATTTGGGATAATTATAGACTTTTGTAAGAATTATGAAGATGGATACAGAGTTCTCATCTACCCTTTAACCAGTTTTCACAGGTATTTTCATTTTACACCATGTCCCTTTGTTGAAACTAAGAAATTACCCTTGGTGCTGCATTACCACCTAAACTATGGACCTCATCAGGATTTCACCAGTATTTCAGGAACATCCTTTCCTGTTTCATAATCCGGTCCAGGCCACCACCTTGCATCTGGGCGTTACTTTCTCAGCGTCCTCTAATCTGAGACAGTATCTCCATCTTTCCTGGCATTACCCGACCTTGACTCTTTTCAAAACTACTGGTCAGGTGTTGTGTAGATAGTTTCTCAGTGTGAGTTTGTCTGGTGTTTCCTCACAAGATAATGGGTTTGGGGAATTATACTGCAGAGGGAAGTGCCCTTGTAAGTGAACTGTGTCCGAGTATACATGGCGTCAGCATGATTTATCATGGATGACATAGCCTTGATCACTGGTCTTGGCCATGTCTCTCCTTCACTACAGTTGCTGTTTTTCCCTTCACATACTCTACTCATTAGAAAGAAGTCATTAAACCCCGTCACTCAAGGGGAGGGAAATGAAGCTCCACTCCCTAAGGCAAGGAATATCGGTAGGTGGGCATCTGTTAAAACTACCATGGTGGTCAGTCAGGTATGTTGGGGGAGATTTTGATGCTATCCAAATATCTGATTTCTCTTTAAAATTTTACCCACTCATATTAGCATCTGTCTGTGGATCTTGCCTATAGCAATTATTTCTGTGATATCCTAGTGGTGATTTTTCTATTTCCCTTATTCCTTTTACATTTCTTATGCGGAATTCTTCCGTAAGGGATATCGATATTTCTCCCCTACTCGTTTGTTTATTCCAGAGTCGGCAGATCTTTTCTGTTATAGGTCAGAGAGCAAATATTTTAGACGTTACAGGCCACGCAGTCTCTGCTACACAGCTAGCCCTACTTTTGTGGTTTGGAACGCCCGTAGATAATGCATAAATGAATGGGCACGGGTACGGTTCCAATAAATCTTTATTTCTAAAACCGGCACTGGGCCAGATTTGGCCTGCAGGCAACTTCTGATAAGTAATTCATTTATTTATATCAGATGAACTCACGGATATTTATTTTACTCTTTGGGTTGCAAATGTAGCGCGATCATTATTTATTTTCTTATTCAAATCGTTCTAGCTTCGGCCACTGGGAGCTCTCTCGGTTCCGTTTGGCATTCTCCCATCATTTAAGGCTTGTTTATTTTAATTTTTAAGTACTTTCTCGTTTTCTGGCATTACAGGATCCTCTGGGTCAGTTTTTAAATGGATAGTTATATCTCTTTTGTTCCTTCACACAGGAGACGTCTTCCTCCTTCATTTTCATCTGAAGGCCCACCTCACCATTTTTAGAATTCTTAAGTTTACAATATTTATTTTTTTTCAGTCTGTACCCTGGTGTCGTCTGACATCTGCCTGACTTTTTTTTGCCTACCATTTTGGATAGTGGAGGATTGGGGTGTGAGAGTGGGGAGTTTAGCTTTTTGAAGTTAAGAAGTTTTGCCAGAAGAGAAATAAAGAAATAAAGTTGATTGATTCTCACCCTCTGCGTGCCCCCCATCACTGAGATCTTTCTTGGACCTACAGACTCAAGATACAGAGAGGTCCTCTGGTATGCCTTGTTAGCGTTCTTGGCCGATTTTGTTTTCCCCCTCTCCCAGACTGTACGTTGGTTGGATCTCTGTGAGCCCTCCTAGATATCTGTTTCTCACGTTCCTTAAGGTCTTCTTTAAAGACCTCTGTGTCCTTGGAGAGCTTTTCAAGTACATTGTCTCCATTATGGATTGATTTTCTGCAAGTTGATTCTGTCCTTTGCTCGTTCCAATGGGAATTTTTATTTCTTTGCTTGCGGTTTTTCCCTTTGGTTTCCTTACACCCTTTCTTATGTAAATGAGCCTTCTTTCATTTCAGTTTCCTGCTCAACCTATTGGTTTCATTTCATCTTTTACCTGTCTTTCTCTGTCTTCTAAACACAGAGGTCGTATTTTCTGTCGTCTTTGAGAACATGACACGAATGCGATGTTAAAATCCGCAGTGGTGATTTTCTTAGCTACGATTTTACTGAGAACTTTTAGTGATGTTTGCCTTCTGATGTGTTTTAGGAGTTCTCATAAATACGTCCTCCAGGGATGTTGCCATTGCCGGTTTCTGTCCACGTGTTCTTGATCAAAGAGCCGTCTCTCTGGTTCAGTGTTGCGCAGTAGAGGAGTGTGGGAATTCCTCTTGGTCCCTCATCACCTGGATGCTCCTGAGTTCTCCCCTCAGACTCTCGCCTGGAGGCTAGTTTAAATTACGTGGCTCTGAGCCGAACTTCCGTGGCCTGGCATCTGTGTCTCTAGTGTAGTTTTGCTGGATAGAGTGGGAGGGCTGTCCATTTATACTGTCTTCTCTGATGACAGAATCTGGAGCAATCAGTCTTCCAGACCCGAAACAGCCCATGTCTAGTTGCTTCCAGGACTTGTCCTGTCTTTATCCTTCCTGAAGACTTCATACCCCAAGTTGTAATGACGGGGTCCCCATGCCTTTCTGCCCCCAAGGGAGTTGTCCCAGGATGTCGAAAGGATGCAGGGAGGTCCTTGCAGATGTGGGCTTGGGGTCCAGAATCTGGGGATGTCCAAGGGTATGTAGGGGCACGCAGCCAGCACGGACATCTGCCTTTGTTCTTTCTTTCTCTTGCTCTTGGCATTCAGAGGGCGAGGCATGAATTAGTAACACAGAGTTTCTCAGTCCAACCCACCCTGGTGTGGGAGGCTCTCCTTCAAGAGTCTGGAAAACCTTTGGTAGCCCTGGGTTCCCGAGCTATTGTAATTTCATATACTGTTTTTGTTTGGTGGAAAGCTGGGGTAGGGAATATGATTGATAATTAGCCTGTTTCCATTTGAACCGATGGGGAATGGGAGCAGCAGGAGAGGGAGGCCTCAGGGCAAGCGAGGAGAGTCAGGCGCAGGTGGCTGACTCCTGAGCCCTGTAAAGGTGCTGTAGGTCTTCTGTGACCTTGGCAGTGCTGAGGGCTGATGCCTGAAGCTATAGATAAGCTGTCAGCCTCAGTCAGGTTGGGCCTACTGGACAAGGGTGGGTGGTGGATGTAGAGCAGTCACTGAAAGTATGGGGTCTGAAGCCAAGATACTGCCGACCAAGTCTTAGCTCTCCACTGCTTGTCAGAGGTGAGGCCTTGACCAAGGACCTTTACTTCTGGGTGCCTCAGTTTTATCATCTGTTAAAAAGAGAGAGAGGGTGCTTGGGTGGCTTAGTTGGTTGAGCGTCCAACTTCGGCTCGGATCATGATCTCGAGGTTTGTGGGCTCAAGACCCATGTCAGGCTCTGTGCTGACAGCTCAGAACCTGGAGCCTGCTTCAGATTCTGTGTCTCCCTCTCTCTCTTCTCCTGCCCTGCTTGTACTCTCTCTCTCTCTCTCTCTCTCTCTCCCTCTCAAAAATAAACATTAAAAAAAGAGAGAGAGGCGCCTGGGTGGTTCAGTTGGTTAAGCGTCAGTCTCAGTTGGTCTTGGGGTTTGTGAGTTCGAGCCCCGGATCGGGTTCTGTGCTGACAGCTCAGAGCCTGGAGCCTGCTTCGAATTCTGTGCCTCCTTCTCTCTCTGCCCCACTCCCGCTCTCACTCTGTCTCTCTCTCGAAAACAAATAAACATTAAAAGAAATTTTTAAAAAAGAGAGAGAGAGAGGGGCCCCTGGGTGTCTTAGTCTCTTAGGCATCTATCTCTTGATTGTGGCTCAGGTCATGATCTCACGGTTCATGAGTTTAAGCCCTATATTGGATTCTGTGCTGGCAGTACAGAGCCTGCTTCAGATCCTCTGTTCCCATCTCTCTGCCCCTTTGCATGTGCTTTCTCTCTCTCTCTCTCTCTCTCAAAAATAAATAAACATTAAAAAAAAAAAAGAGAGAATAAAATTACCTGCCTTGTTGGTTCATCTTTTCAAGATTAAATGAATTCACGTATATAACATACAGTTAACCTACAGGGGTCTTCCTTCGCAAATGCTGGGTAAATGTTGGGTAGTGGTGTTATTGGACTGGCCTGCTGGCAGAGGGCTGAAGAGGAAGGTGGGGAGTGACCTTTCTCCTTCTTGCTCCAAGAAGCCTCTCTCTATTTCAGATCTTCTCTGCCTCTGAAGGCCCAGTGTGGTGTTAGCTTAGATTGTTCTTTCTTGGAGGAGTCTCCCCACCCATCTGATCTGAAGTAACCCTATTCCCTCCACCATTGTTTCCCGCGTCACATTCTCTTCACCATCATCTGTTACCAAAACATGTTACTCCACGCTAGTTTATTTAAGGGCTGTATCTCCCGTTAGCCCAATGGTTTCCCACTGGTGACATGTGGCCAGGGGGTTAAGGACTCGGGCCGAGGGGTCTGACGAGCTAGAGTTGCAATTTTGGCTAACCCCATACTGACTCTGTGGTCGAAGGAAGGTTATCTACCTTCTCTGAGCCTCAACTTCCTCACCTTTCAAACGGTGAGCAGAACGCCCGGCTGCCTGCCTGGGTACGAAGGTGGAGTCCAAAACCTCATGAGTGCTTAGCACAGTTCC
Source organism: Paradoxurus hermaphroditus (assembly GCA_004024585.1). Taxonomy (NCBI): domain Eukaryota; kingdom Metazoa; phylum Chordata; class Mammalia; order Carnivora; family Viverridae; genus Paradoxurus; species Paradoxurus hermaphroditus. The sequence continues at coordinate 24,516 of PITB01010268.1, forward strand.
CGGAACAGCATGGACCAATAAAGGCGATTATCATCGTTATCATTCCTAATGAGACAGCCATCCGCTCGCCACCCCGGCAGTGGTGGTAATAATTGCAGTGGAAGTTCCCTGCCGCCCCTCTCCCCCTGCAGTGGAATGTTGTCTCACACTGGCTGGGATCACAAGCAGTAAACGGTAATTAATGATTCGGTGGAGCTCGAAGAAACAGTTCAGGGCTTCAGATTGCTTCTCTCTGAAAGAAAGGAGCTGGTGGGTGTGTGTGAGCCTCCGAGGTCCTAATACTATTCGTGTGTTTGTCAGTAGTCATAAGGGGAGGGAGCTGCTGAATGTTTCCATCTGGAGGGACTGAATCTTAGGTAGCATAGGGCAGGTAAGTGGGAGTGGCGTCTCAGGGACCGTGCTGCTGAGACCTGGAGGCCCGGGTGTGTGCCTTTAGCAGGTGGGAGGAGGTGTAGGGGTCAGCGGAGGAGGCTGGGAGGACAGGAGGGGAAAGAAAGGATTTCCCCAGAGAACGTTGCAGCCTTAGCACGATCTAGTCCTAAATAACACAGGCTTTGTTATCACCAGCACAGATTAGGATTCTGGTTCTGTTTGAGACTCTCCTGAGAAGTGGAAGAGAGGGTCAGAGAACCTACACAGGGATGTGAAGAAGAAACTTAGGTCCTAGGAGACTGCAGATTGCAAGTATGATGGGAAATTTGGAGGCAGCTTTCCTCTGAGCTCCTGGTGGGTACTTGCGTCTTTCAGAAAAAGCAAGTTCATTTTGTGACCCTACTTGACAGATGGGGAGACTGAGGCCCGGAGAGGTCGGGCAGTTTGCTCAGGGCCATGCGGATAGAGAATGGCAGGGCCATCAGTTCCCCCACACGCATCGCGCTCTTTCGGATGATCCAGTCAGTACTATTTGCTGTTGGTATTGGGTTAAGTAGAAGTGACTGTCAAGGCACCCAGTGGCTTTGTGGATGGGATCAGAGGTGAGGCAAGCCACTTGTGCCTCTATGACTCAGTCTCCCAGTAGCTAGGAGAGACAAAACCAAGCCCCCCGCCCACAGTGTGGGCCTCAGTAGCTGTGTAGACACCGCACCCTTGCGACTCCTCAGGCTTCTCAAGCAGGACCGCCCTGCACAGCCATCTCCCACACGTGGAAGGACTTCTGGAAGTAGGTTGATTTTTCTCTTCAGGGAGGAGTTGATTATCCTTAGGCGGTCGTTTTCTGCAGGGTGGGGAAACATCCTCTCTGGATACCAGGGAGGTTTGTATTCACAGGAGAATATGCAAGATTAAGTGACCTTTACTATGGAATGCAAAACTGCTTGTTTGTATGTTCTACCTCTGTGAGGTAGGTGTGATGATTTCCCCCTTGCCTGATGAGTCATCTGAGGCCCAGAGAGGTTTAGCTTGCTCCAGAACACGTAAGAAAAGGCTTACCAGGGGATTTAAACCAGATAGTGTTGTTCCATAGCCTGTATTCTTAAACACGAAGCTCTTTTTCATGCATGAGTGCCATCCAGCCATGCACCCATCCTCTCTCTACCCAGCTTTCACCCATTCCAGCCAGTCACCTGTCCATTTATCTGTCCTTCTATTCATCCCCCTGCCCCATAGGTGTTCATCTCTCCACCAGCCTGCCTGCCTTCCTTCCTTCCTTCCTTCCTTCCTTCCTTCCTTCCTTCCTTCCATTCCACGATCCACCCATCTATACCTTCATCCACTCAGCCATCCATTTTCACCCATCCACCCTCCCACCTATCCATTGTGTTGGCTGTTTCTCTAACATGGTTTTCTGCTTTGTCCCAGGAAGGAGTTTCTCCATGTATTTTCTGAAGCTGGAGACCTCCATGCCAGCACAAACCCCTTAGCTCCTAACAAATGTCTGGCTTACTCCCGATACTCCCAGGCCGGTGCTCTTGGGAATGCTGCCGCTCCAGGCAGTGCTGGGTTGCTGATTCCCGTCCCTCCCTCTGTAAACCCGCAGAGGGTTTCCCCCTTCAAAGACTTCTCAAAGTGCAAAGGTGCAGGCTCTTCCAGAAATACCCTGGACTTTCTGAAGCATTATCACAAATGAATACTCAGCTAGCCCCATTCTTCAATCCAAAGATTGAAAGTTGGATTCGTTTGGCATGGTTTTACTTTCTTAAACTGTTATAGAGTTTGTGTGATACATCAAAAAATTATGTAATAAATCTAAAACAGATGTTCACGGAGCATTTTGTAAGGAAAGGAGTTTTACTAGAAATAGGCCAATTTGATTGTAGATAAATCAATTAAGGAAACCATTTAAATTGTCTCTAAAGAAACAGTGTTATGAAGAGGCAGCATGGCCTAGCTATTTGCATATTTATTAAGTGCAAAGCAATGAACATCATTTAATTATTTTTGCATAGCCTCTGTGGTGCATAAACCATTGGGAGTCAATCTTGTTTTTCAAAGTTATTTTTACTTTTTATGGAAAATTTTAAACATAAAACTCCAAACACATGAACGGTCTTATAGTGAACCCCCACGTAATTGATACCCATCTTGAAATATGATCAGCTATACACGTATTGACTTCTCCCTTCTCGCTTCGTTTTTCTTTTTGCGAGTTTCAAGGACATATTCCTCACTTATTATTTTCATGGGGTCAAAATTCCATTGAATATATATTCCATTGAAATTGACATTGAAATATAATCAACTTTTGAATGTAGTTGTGTTTTTTTTTCCTTGCAATTTAGCTTTTTTTAGGGTAGAGCATTGGGTATTTTGTCTTTTTTTTTTTTTAATTTATTTAAAGAATTTTACATCTAGGGTCAAGTTCATAGGATAATGAAGGAACCCTCGCATGTTTCTTCCCCCTGAGAGACCAGTCATTAGCATCAGGACTGGCATTTTCCCCGGGGTGTTCTTTCAGGAGATCACTTGAAGACAGGGGGGATTTTCTTACCTTTAAAGGTATGTGGACAGTGGCCCAAAGTTTTAGAGCCAGATGGATAGAGGTTCAGACCTTACCTCTACCACCACTTAGCCCTGCCTGGTAGGCAAGTTACCTCATACTCCATCACTTCCTCTATCAAACAGGAATTATAGCGGTTACACCCATGGGGTTATGTAAGACATAGAATAGGCTCTCCATAAGTGTTACCTGTCACCTGGCCTACCAGCTGTCCCCTCCATGTTGGGGAGTGGTTGGGTTTTGGGGTTTTGTTGATGCAAGGCATTTTTGGTCAGTACGGAAGATGTTTGTAGTAGAGAGAGTTGGTATGGCCTGTGATTAAGAAAATGAGTCTGGAGATGGGGCGCCTGGGTGACTGAGTCGTTTAAGTGTCTGACTTCGGCTCAGGTCATGATCTCTCAGTTTGTGAGTTCGAGCCTCGCGTGGGGCTCTGTGCTGACAGCTCAGAGCCTGGAGCCTTCAGATTCTGTGTCTCCTCCTCTCTCCGCCGCTCGCATGCTCACGCGCTGTGTCTCAATAATAAATAAAAACATTAAAAAAAATTTTTTTTTCAAGAAAGAAAATAAGTCTGGGGAAAGAGTGGTTCAAATCCCAGCTCTGCCCTTACCAGCTTGGGACTTGGTGGAGTTGACTTAATCTCCCTGAGGCCTCGTTTCCTTAAGTGTTGAGTGGGGATAGGAACAAATACCTACTGACTGCACTGGGTTGTCAGGGGAAAGTGACACGGGACCGTCCATGCCCAGCATTTCGTCACACCAGTGAGCGCGACTAATCATTCGTACTATTGTGAATAAGGATATATTAGCATAGTGCCTACCGTGTAAGCGCTCAGTAAACGTTACTCTCTATAAGTAAGGGTGGAAAAGTCACACCACACTGGTCTCCAAACGTTGATTTTACTTCGGTGCAATGAAAAGAGTAAAGATCTTTAGCGAAGGCTCGTGCTGTGATTTCAAGCAAGAGTCAGCCTTGGATGGATGGGCGGATGCCACCCGCCAGGCATGGCCTCACACAGTTGTCATGGGAAACAGCCGAGTGCCTTCAGTTCCATTCACTGATGTCCTAAAATAAACGAGCCTTCGCGAACACTCCCTGAAGGGTAAGCTTCTGGTGTTGCGCGGCTCGTCCCCCCGGCCCGTGTGTTTCTGTCCTGGGGGCTTCGTGCTCACAGTGCCTGGGCCTGATTTCTTTCCTCTCCGCTTTTTCTCTCTCTCTTTCCTGACTCTCTCGTCTCGTATCTCAGGTCGAAAGAATTGTGGACAAGAGGAAGAACAAGAAAGGAAAATGGGAGTACCTCATCCGATGGAAAGGCTACGGCAGCGCGGAGGACACGTGGGAGCCAGAGCATCACCTGTTGCACTGTGAGGAGTTCATCGACGAATTCAACGGGCTGCACGTGTCCAAGGACAAAAGGATCAAGTCAGGGAAGCAGGCCGGCACCTCCAAGCTCCTGCGCGACGGCCGAGGCCCGTCGGTTGAGAAACTCTCCCACAGACCTTCCGAGTCCGGGAAGAGCAAAGGGACTTCCCATAAACGGAAGCGGATCAACCCTGCCCTGTCCAAGCCGAAGAAAGGGTATTCAGCCAAGCCCCCCGCAGGAGGCGACAGGGCCGCCAAGACGGTGTCTTACAGGACTACCCCCAGCGGTTTGCAAATAATGCCGCTGAAAAAGGCTCAGAATGGCATGGAAAATGGGGACGCCGGTTCCGAGAAGGACGAGAGGCACTTTGGAAACGGGTCCCATCAGCCTGGCTTGGATTTGAACGATGTGGGAGAGCAAGACCTGGCGGAGTGCGCTGTGAACCACGGGGCACTGGCTGAGAATGGGCTCGGTACGTGGCTTATCTCTCTCCTGCGTTTGGTTCTGGCCGTGGTGGCCGGGGGCTTTGCATGCAGCCTAGGGGAGTACGTGAGTACCTACCCCCCCGAGCCCCGACTCTTAGCTAAGTAGTCATTCCCCTTCCCGCCCTCTCACTTAGAGTCGTGGGGACCTGGTCACAGGCCCACAGTGGTTGCAGACACCTGTGTGTGTGTGGGGCGGAGGGGAGGCCAAGCCACCGATGCTCCCGCCAAGGCCTGTAGTGGTCTGGAAATCCCTGACTACTCGAACATTCTCCAGGCCATGCTAACCACTCTAGAGCCCCTGTTCTGAGGGCGGCTCAAAGTCCTCACCCACCAGGACCTGAGACTCGTGTCCCCAGGGGGCCGGCCAGTGCCTCTCTGGGGTAGCACGTGCTTTCTAGAGGCTTTGCTTTCAGTCTCATTGAGCACCCCCCCCCAAAACCGTGTAGCCCAGAAAGGTGGGGTCTACTGCTCTTCTCAGACCCAGTTTGGACCCGAACTTCTCCAACCCCATTCTGCACTGGAGCGCCCCGCCCCTCCTCTGTCGCCAGCATGGATGATCTGGCCCGATGCCCAGAGGAGGACTGAGAGCTGCCCTGACCCCATCCTCTGCTAATTCTCTGGGCTCGCACCCTCTTACTCCACCCTGGGGGCAACATAGCAAAGGCGCAGAATTTCCCCCCTCTCACCAGGTCCCGGCAGGCAGAGTTAAGGAAAGAGGAGGCAAAAGGTAATTAAAGCTCCCCAACCTGACGTTTCCTTAATGGCAAAGCGACTTCTTGGCTGGGCCTTGGTGGCCCGGGTCTGCCGGGCTGGCCATCTGTACCTGTTTCGTGCACGCTCAGTATCGGTGTGTCTCGGTGGTGGCATTTACCCCTCGAGCCGCCCGAAGCCTAAGCCTTGGGATGAGCGTGGGCAGCCCGTCCCCAACAGAGCAGGGGCATCTGATGCCCCGGGTGGAACAGGTGTGTGTGGGAGGAGGGGGGTGGGGCGCAGGCGCGGTGGGCCCGCGCGCTCCCAGGAGCAGGTGATGGAGCCAGACGCCCAGCAGCGCAGCGGTGATTTCCGAGTTCAGAGCGCTCAAGGGCTCGCCCCGCGGTCGTGAGGGAATCGCGCCGGGGAATCTGAGCGATGCCTTTCTCCACGGAGAGGGATTTCGCCCAAACAGGATTTATTTAGCAGTGTCTGCCCCAGATTGACTCATGTTTCCGTCTGGGGATCCCTGATGCTGACATGACTCTGCCTGCTAACATATGTAAAAGCTGTTTGTTTTAAAAATTCATCTCTCGGGGAGGAGTGGGCTTGTGTAAATGAGGCCTGGCATAAACATCCGCGGCTGACGTTCGGCGACAGCTGCCCGCGGGAGAGGGATTCCCTGGCTGGGGGAGGGTGGCTGGCTGGGGGCCGGGGGGTGAGGCTCCTTGTGGGGTGCGGGGGACCCGGCACGACTCCCGGGACCCTGGCCGGCACGGTCCCCTGCCCCGCTTCACACGTGGCCGCCTCAGGAGTGGGAGGAGCAGCGCGGGGGAGGCCGGCCGCTGACCGTAGCCGCCAGACTGCAGGGGGGAGGCCGGGAAGCGGGTCCTGGAGAGAAGGGGAGGTGGACCTTCCTCTCCTTCCACACAGCTTTCCAAAGTTGCCCTCCATCTCTGGGCCTGGTCGGCGCCCTCTGGTTCACGCTCTGCCAGGAGCTGGGGGGGGTGGGGAAGGGCCAAGGACGGGCCTGCTGGGATCCGAGGTGGCCTTGTTCAATCCCTGCCTGGACTCCCGAATGCTTCTCCAGACCTTTCTGGTCTCTGGTCTCTTACCGGCCTCATTTTTTTTCCTGACGTTGAACGTTCTCCACTTGGGCCGGCGCCTGGGTGGAGAGGAGGAAGCTGCCTGCCTCTGTTTTGCTCTGTTCGGGGGGTTCTCAAAGGGCTCCTTTGCTTAATCACAGCCCCAGGTACTGGTGTCCCTGAGCTTCCTCTGCAAGGTTAAGGCTGCGGTTCTCAAACGTTGTGTGTGTGAGATTACCTGGCACCTTGTTAAAAACGGTTACTAAGTCTGAGGTGGAGCCCAGAAGGCGGGTTTTGAAACAAGCGCCCCATGTGACCCTAATGCATTTTGAAACGTGCTCTGTGGCAAAATGGGGGTGGCAATTAAGGTTCACATCAGGTGTTAATTTAAGTCAATTCAGTGGGCTTTTTGTTTTTTGTTTTTTGTTTTAGCACTTCCTAATGGTTAGCCACCATGCTAGGTGTTTGGAGTAGAGCAGGAAAAAGCTAGGTAAGGACTTCTCCATCCAAAACTTACGGTTCACGATGCATGGGTGGCTCAGTCGGCTAAGTGTCCGACCCTTGGTATTGGTCGAGATCTCACGGTTTGTGGGTTCGAGTCCCACATCGACTCTGTGCTGACAGCGTGGAGCCTGCCTAGGAGTCTCTCTCTCCCTCTCCGCCCCCTCCCCTGCTCTCCCTCTCTCTCTCAAAATAAATAGCTAAAAAGAAAGAAAGGTATCTGAATCTTACAGTTTACTCTCCAGATAAACTGAGAGCGGATGGCTCCCTGTCAGTGTTGAGAAGGTTCCTGACGCTGGCTCACAGGAAGAGGTAACCCATAGACTATACACAGGGTAGGTCTTTGCCATGCCCACCTTCACATCTTCTGTAGTCACTGGGCTGATAAATTCTCCAGACGCGGTCAGCCTTTAACATTCTAGTTAGAACTAGCTTACTGTGTAGTTCTTGGGGAAATTGGGGAAAGGAAATGACTGGGAATCCTTGCCAAAGAGAGAAAGCAGTTCAGGGTTCTTAGAGAAGACTCAAGACAGAGGGGTTTTGTGGCTCCAGAACTTTCCAGCAAGGGGCCATCAGGTGTTCACCTGATGTGAACCTTAATTGCCACCCCCATTTTGCCACAAACAAAACATGGCTCCGCTTAGGTTTTCAACCAGAGAAAAGTCTCCATGAAGCAGGGGTCCATGCCCATTTGGAAACCCGAGCGTCAGCTCCCTCCCCACCTCCACCAAAGGATCCAGTTCCTCGTGGCACAAGGTGAGCCGGCGGGGTTTGCAAGCCCGGAGGAGGGCTCGTCTTTGCCTGGCAGAAGGCGCCGGGGAGATCCTGGCTTCACTTTCCCGGCATTTGTTTTGGGGGCGGGCTTACTTTTTTTATGATTTCAACTTCTCGTTGGTGAATTAAGGTTCTGCATACAGAAAAGCGACTTATGTAACACGTTACTCATTTACCGCTGACTTCCCTGATCTGTGCTGTGGGGACAAATGCTAAATTGGGGCTCCGGCGGGCGGTGTTTTGGTCTCAGGCCGCGTTCTCCCCAGCAGTGTTTGTGAAGTGTGTTTGCAGCGGCCAGGTACTGCTCTCGACTCCCACTCCTCTGGTCATGACAAATGGCTCTGTGGTCCCGAACCATCTGCCTCCGTAGCCCTTGGGGAGCTTGTTAAAAAATGGGCTCCGCCCCAAATCGAGTGACTCCGGATCTCAGGGGCAGGGTGCGGGTTATGCATTTTCAGTGCTGAATTTTAACCATACACCTGTTCCAGAGGAGGCATTTGGTTGTCGGACACGAACGTTTCCTGGACCCATTTACTTGTAGAGCCCAAGTTACACCTGGGATTTTAAGCTTGTAAGTGGGACTGTGAATTGGTCCTTCGGAGGTTTAAAACCTGGCCTGACTTCTTGCTGCTGACACGCTTCTGTCCCTGGCATCTCTCCTTCCCCCTCCCCCTCTCACCTTCTATTCCCCCTAAAACATGCCGGAAAAGCTGTTGAATTAGCTGGCTTCTCCCGTGGTCTGGTCCAGGAGAACTGCTTCGCGCTCTCTTGTCTGAACAGATCACAGCATCGGTACTTCCCAGTACCCATGAGCCTCCATCCTGAGGCAGCCCCTAACTAGGAGCCGGCGTTCCGCTCGGAGGCCTAGCACGGCCCACAGACGCCCAGCGTTTCCCAGTGAGGCTGACGAACTTCCACTTTGGATGCTGGTCCTGTGGTCCCGTGTCCGCATTTCTTTGGATTTTCAGAATCCTTTTCCTCACGTCCTGATGACGGTCGTCTGTCGCTTGGGCGCTGCATCTCAGAATTGGTCTGATCGTTGAATGAGCCGTCCCACACAAACCGGCAACATTTGCCGTCGTCTCTCCATCGATCTTTTAAAATTATCTCCGCTTTCAGTCCTATAATGTTTGTGTATCTCTTTCCTACTCGTCTTCCATCATGATTATCCTTTTCCTCTTTATTGATCACAGGGGAATAGCCATCCTTTAAAAGTCCCCCAGAACCCAGCAGGGGCTTGGGTGGTCCCCTGTGGCTTTTAAGAACTTAGGGCTCTCACTGTGGAACCGGCCTCAGAATCCCCTGAAGGGTGTGTTAAAACACAAGAGTGTGGGGGTGCCTGGATGGCTCAGTCCATTGAGTGTCCAACTTTGGCTCAGGTGATGATCTCGCTGCTCGTGGGCTCTGTGCTGACAGGTGGAGCCTGGAGCCTGCTTCAGATCCTGTGTCTCCCTCTCTCTCCCTGGCCCTTCCCACTGCTCCTGCTCTCTTTTTCTCAAAAATAAACAAACATTAAAAAAATTAAAAAAATAAAGACCCGCAAGATTATTTAACCAACCCCTAGAGTGACTGATTCAGTAGATGTGGAGTCCAGCCCGAGAGTCTGCATTTCTAGAAAGTTCCCAGCTGCTGCTGTGGGTCGGGAGACCCCACCTGCAGAACCATGGCTCTAGACCAGTGAGCGCCAAGAGGGCTGAGGCCAGCATGACGGACGGTGGTCGTAAGCGCCAGTTGGTGGTGCTGGAAAGAGTGGAAGATGCTTTTGCTCTGGACCTGGAGTTGGCATTCACGAGGACCGTTAAGTCGAAAGTGTGTGAAGCGAGAAGTTGTTCAGTTGAATTTTTTTTTAAGTTTTTTTTTTTTTTTTTTTTTAGTGTTTATTTATTTTTCAGAGAGAGAGAGACAGACAGAGCATGATAGGGGGAGGAGCAGAGAGAGAGGGAGACACAGAATCTGAAGCAGGCTCCAGGCTCTGAGCTGTCAGCACAGAGCCCGACGTGGGACTCGAACTCACGGACGTGAGATCATGAGCTGAGCTGTAGTCGAATGCTTAACCGACTGAGCCCCGCAGGCGCCCCCAAGTGGAACGTTTTAAAGAGGATAGGGACTCCCCTGTGAGGAGGCCGCGAGGTTTACAAAGTCTTCTGTGTGATCCTCATAGGGTCCTGAGACGGGACCCTCGTTCTACCCATTTTACAGGGGAGGAGACTACAGATACGTATGCCCGGGTTGGGGACTAGGAGAGGAATCCAGGCAGTTCACCTCCAGAGCTGGGCTCCACCTCCCTGCCCTGCAGGCTTACCGGCAGCACGAGGCAGTTCCTAAACCCTGATCCCTGACACACACATGCCCTGATTGAGGGAGTGGGGGCCCCTTCGTGGACTCGCCCTTGGTACTTATTACCAGGAAGACAGAATCCTTCAAGCCCAAGAGGGTGGGACTAACCCTGTGCCATTCAGTTTAGAACCCTGAATAAAACAGTCAGTTTCCTGAGAAAATAGAGCTGAACAGAATGGATTCAGGGACAACCAGAAAACCTCCCTAGATCACTATTAGAAATTAGGAACTCAGTCATCACCCTGCTCAGAGAAAACAGGAAGAAGGCACACAAGGCCCAGATAGTTTTATAGGCAAGCCTACCGAATATTCTAGAACAGATAATCCCTCTCTCCTCCAGACGATTACGGGGAACAGAAAAAGAGGAGACACACGCCAGCTCCTTTGATGAGGCCAGTGTAACCTGGATTTCCAAACCAGACCAGGAGGGGAAGAGCAAGGGAAATTCCAGGTCAGTTCTACTTAAGGATCTAGTGCTAAAAGATCCGGATACTTCCTCAAAATTGTGACTTCCACAAGCTTCTCACTGTGTGCCCTGAACTTGACCCTAGTTCATGACCTTTAGAATCACTCCTGCTTCTTGAAGTGCCCAGCGTGTCTCCGGAAGAGGCCGAGGGTGAGCGGGCTCCGAGTGTCACGGTCAGCGGCTCCCTGCCATGGAGTAACGAGTCGGTGGGCTCGTTAACGCGGGGCCCGTTTCCCCGGGGCCCAGCCGTTCTAACGCACTTCACACACGCGCTCCCAGGCCAACAGCCTTTGACCGACCTTTTTCGTTACTCCAAAGTGGGTCCTTTCCCAAACCAGCCATGACAGCAAAAGCCTAGGGAGTTCGTCCGGTTTGTTTTTCGAAGCGCGTTAAGTGAGCGACTCGGTGCTAATGATTGAGCTTAGAAGTCTCTTCTGTGGCAACAGGAAGACCTTCCAGCTTGGCCGCTGCCTCGGAGTGCACAGTGCTGGACGGCGATGGAAACTCTGACTGTCACCCGACCCTCCGAGGGGGAAGTCCACACTGCGGTTTGCCCCCCACTCCTGGATTTGACTTTTGGCATTCAGAGAGGCCGATGTCAAGATCCGGAGATGGACTCGCCCCTTTCCTTGTCAGCTCAGATACTGTTTCCCTCTCTCAGCCAGCTCAAAACAGGTCTCGGGAACTGTTTCCAAGTCGCCATTCGTCAGCCGTGAGCCCAAGCCCGTGGGGTGAGGCGTGCCAGTGCCCCCTTCTTCCCCTGCCGTGCGCAGTCAGGAAGGGGGTGCGTTGTCTGCAGAGGGTGTCCAACCAGTAAGGAAAGTTGCCTCGCCAGCTCTGGTGAAAAGCTGCTCCTCCCCATCGGGGTGGACCCCCAGGCCCTTGGCTTACCCCCTCACTTCCCCTCTCCCCCTCCGTCGTCCTTAATGCTTGTGACAGTGGTGTGCTCAGCACACCCGATAGCATCCAGTCCCCTCGGCGTTTCTCTGAGTTAGCAACTTAATAACATAGCAACACAGCAAGGTCTGCTACGATTGGCCTTGCCCCCAGGTGGGGAAACTGAGGCTCAAAGAGGTTGAGACGTAGAGGACCAAGGGGAGGAGTTGGGGCGTGGCGCCAGGTCCGGCAATGCTGAAGGTCTCAGTGGTCTGTGATCATTTTTTTGTTTTTGTTGTTGTTGTTTTTTAAATTTTTTAAATATTTATTTATATTTGAAGGAGAGCCAGGCGTGAGTGGGGGAAGGAGGGACAGAGAGAGAGAGAGAGAGAGCGCGAGAGAGACAGAATCCGAAGCAGGCTCCAAGCTGTCAGCACAGAGCCCGATTCGGGGCTGAAACTCACAGGCTGTGAGATCGTGACCTGAGCCGAAGTTGGACACTTAACCGACTGAGCCACCCAGGCGTCCTTGTGATCAGTGTTAAGAAGGAAAAAAAATTGGCACTGTAGCGATTTAAGTTCACACGAGCAGATGTCTCCCTGTGTCTGAGGGCACGATTCTGGCCCGCACCCCTCGGGCCTTCCTTTGGGACATCTTTAGTGATTCCAAAGATGCTGAGCCGGCGTCCGGGGAGGCGGAATGACTAGTAGCGAGTGGTTTTGCTCCGGGCCTCAGGTGGAAAGACAAGGGCACACAGACACACACACGCAAGGACCCCAGGCCTCGCTGAGAAGGTGACATCCAAGTGGAGACGGGGAACGGGGAGAATATCTCGTTTTAACATGAAAACCTGTTTGTGTCGGGCATTTGGAGGTCCGCTTCCCCTTTTAGCTGCCCAGGGTTTTCTAGTGTCCAGACAAGCTGTCCTCTCCCTGACGGACGTTTAGGCGGCTTCCGACGACACCCCCTTGCCAGCCCTGGCTGTTACTGGTCTTCGTCACGCCTCTCCAGACTCCGTCGTCGTGATTTCAGTTAACAGAGGAAGGCGAGTGTCTTCTCAGGTTCTTTCCCTGGGGATGGTCCGAGCATAGTCACGAGCCTGACACGCCGTGTGGTGGGTAGACAAGGGCATTCGTCCGCGTCGCCCCTGGCAAGTGGCTCAGCCTCTCTGGGGAAAGTGCTTCATTCATAAACTACAGATTTAATCCTATCTCATGGACGTGGGGTGCAGCAGAAGTGAATTCGTTCACAGCATGCTGTTGGAATATGACCTGCCATGGGGCAGACATTCGGTAAATATTAGCTATGGGTATTTCAACCCTCACCCGGGTTTCTAACTGTATTTTCCCACTGGCATTTTAGAGTAATTACCTAATGTGAGTATTTTTTTTTCTAAAGTTTTATTTATTTATTTTAAGAGAGAGTGCGTGAGGGGTGCCTGAGTGGTTAAGCGTCCAACTTCGGCTCAGGACATGATCTCACAGTCGTGGGTTCGAGCCCCAGGTCGGGCTCTGTGCTGACAGCTCAGCCTGGAGCCTGCTTCCGATTCTGTGTCCCCAATCTCTCTCTCCTCCTCCCCTGCTCCATCTCTCTCTCAAAAATAAATAAACGTTAAAAAAAATGGAGAGAGAGAGAGTGCATACCTGAGAGAGTGTGCATGAGCGGGGCGGGGCAGAGAGAGAGGTAGAGGGAGAGAGAGTATCTCAAGCAGGCTCTGTACTGACCAATGTGGGACTCGAACCCACAAACTGTGGATCATGACCTGAGCCAAAATCAAGAGTTGGATGCTTAACCAACTGAGCCACCCAGGCGCCCCATTAATCCTTTCTTAGATATGATAAGTCAACCAGTACTCATCGGCTGACTACCGTATACCAGGTACTGTTTAGACAGATAATTTCAGTGCCTTATACCATGAAGAGATAGATAGGTGATACTGAGGCAGCTGTGGGCAGAGGATGCCTAAGCCAGGTTGGGAGAGAGGGCTTCTTGGAGGAGGTGATACACAAGTAGAGTGTGATAGAATGAGCCAGAAAAAAAGGCAGGGATGGGGGGGTGGGGGTGATGACAGCAGGCACAGGGGCATAGAGCCAAGAATCCACGTGTGGGTGCCGGGAGCCCCATCACAAAGAAGGTGGCAGTCCAGCTACTCGTGGACTGTCCCGCCGAGGAGGCTGAGGCTCACACAATTCTCTGTGCCGCCAGAGTTGGCTGAAGAACCAGACAGGTGGAGCCTGCAGGAGGAAGGTGTTTTTGGGCTTTCTGGAAGGGGCTGAGGAAATCCTTCCCCCAGCCCGTGCAGTGGCGTGAAGCCTGCCCAGTCCGGCCTGCCTCGCCCCGTACCCACACCTGTCTCCCTGTGCCCCACGTGCGTGTTCCCCTCCTGCCAGCCCTCGTGAGGGTGGTCGACCTCTCCTCCTCCTTCTTCGGGGCTCACCCAGATGGCTGTTCCCTGTGGAACCCCTCCCGGACTCCCAACGCGGACAGCTTCCAGTTAGCGCACGCAGAACTGTGTTCCTTCGCTGATAGCCCTACCTCCGTGTGTCATGGTCACTACCCGACTGGGTGGATAATCTCTGCTCCCCTCACTCTATGAGATCCCGAGCTCCACCAGGGCAGGGGTCCTCTCTAGTTTGCTCACAGTCGTGTCTCCGGCACCTCACAATGCTGGGCACATAGTAGGTGCTTAAGAAATACCTGCCGAACGAGGGAGTGGACGATCAAACGGACTGAAGAGAGAAAGTAAGAGTTCCTTACTGCTGTGAGGTGTGGGTCCTGGGCCAGGTCCACCCCTCCTCCACCCCATTCTCTCATGTCAGCATCTCCCCCCGACTCATGCTGTCCCACGTGCTCACGCTGTGCTTCCTGCTTCTGGGGACCTGTCACGGACAGCTAATGCTTTCTCAGGGTCTTCGCAGCAGCACCGGATGAGTCCCCTACCCTTATCTGTCTGCCAGTTGCTTTCACCATCTGCCGTGCTTCTTCTCCCTTAGTAGCCACACTGTCTCACAAGCTCCTAATTAAATGCCTGGGCTTCCCCCCGCTCCCTCCCTGCCCCCCATCAAGCGTATTGGGGATCCATTTCCAGAGAGTGCATTTCACCTGGGTTGCATTTTCTGTGTTTTCTATTGTCCTTTGCCGTGGGAGAGATCACACAGTGGGCTTCTGAGTAGAAATCCCAGTTGCAGAGAGGGCTAGATTTCTCCTCTAAACTTGCCGTAAACTCTGGAGGCAGCATGGCCAGGGACACCGGGCAGGGCGAGGCTGGGCTTTGGAGACAGAGGCTTTGTGAGTCCAGCACGAAGTCTGCCTCTTGGGGAGCCCGTGACTCTAGCCGAGGCTTCCCAGCTTGGGAGCCTGGATTTCACCTCCGTGCCCTGGGGCTCACAGTACCTACCCCAGAGGATGAAAAGGCGGGGTCTGGCTCACGGTCGCGATGCTCAGCGAATGCTGAGTTCTCTTCTTCCCCTTTGGTAGACTGCAGTGCTTCTGGGGCCTCTCGCTTTTACTCAGAGGCGTGCTGTTGACGCTCCCGCCAGATGCCTTTCAGCGTTTTCCTGGGCGCTGGGATATTCATCTTCATGCTGTGTGTGTCAGCCGGTAAGGCGAGTTCAGGAGGCTCCACTTCTGGGCTGGAGGGTGCCCGACCCTGCCGCTCCCGTTAAGTCAAAGAGCCTTGAGTCGTCTCCCGCCATCTTGGTGACAATGATGCTGGGTTGGTGGCTCTCGTCTCTAGGTGTGTTTTTTCTTTTTCTGTGCTGTAGAGATCTGGTGGTTTTGCGTTTTTTTGGGTTTTTTTTCCTACCTTCAGCCTCTTTTTTGCTTAGTTCCCTCCTACTTCTCCTCACTGGTGGAGAGTGAACTTGTGCTGCGTTCCTGGAGTTGAAACCAGATGTCCCCTTGCCGGCCTGGCTTCCCACCCACGACTCCTCACATTGACTGGGTGGGAAAGAGAAACGAGAGGCTCCAGGTATATTGAGCACCTGTGCGTGCCAGACCTGGTGCAGGATGCTGAGGCTTCCGCTGTGTGTGAGACGCGGTGCGGTCCTTGCCCGGCTCACCCTCTTGTGGGAGCGCCCGAGAAACTAACCAGACACTGCAGCACAGGGTGACATGGGAGCGCCCCGAGTGCGTGAGCGGGGGAGGGGCCCACCAGGATTAGGGGTTAGAGGCGGGACTTGCAGGTCGAAGCAGCATCTGATCCGAGACCCGAAGATTGCGTGGAGTGTGGTCAGCCAAAGAGGAGAAGGAAGAATGTTCTAGACAGTAGAAACTGGATCTTATTAAGATTTGTATAAAATATGTAACATCCACTTTGTTTTTTATTATTTATTTTGTTATCTTTATTTATTTTTGAGAGAAAGAGAGAGGCTGGGCGGAGGGACAGAGAGACAGGGAGACACAGAATCCGAAGCAGGCTCCAGGCTCTGAGCTGTCAGCACAGAGCCCAACGTGGGGCTTGAATCCACAGACCGTGAGATCATGACCTGAGCCGAAGTCTGACGCTCAACCGACTGAGCCACCCAGGCGCCCACGTAACATCCACTTCAAACACCATCAATAAAGTACACTCGTGCTTTCTTCCTCAAACATTTAGTTACTGCTGTAAGGCAGGCACTGAGTACCTAGAAGTGGGTCACTGTGCTGGGAATATAATGATGAATAACACAAGATGCTCCTAGTTTAGGGAAGAAAAAAATAAATGGGGAAAAGACAGATCAACAATTTCCATACCATAGCAAAATAGCCAGCGTTTGTTTACTGAGCTCATGCTATGAGCCATGCCCTGTTCTAAGCACCATATATGTAGTAAGTTAATTAATGCAGGAGGTAGGGCCTATTTCTCTCCCTATTTTATAGATAAGGAAACTGAGGCATATGGAGGTGAAATAATCCTGTAATCCATCAGTTGGGAGATGGCTGTTTCAGGATTCAGATCCAGTTGGTCTGGCTCCAAACCCATATTCTTAATTGTTGCTGATTGCTTCTGGGGGGACGGAATTATCTGGGAGCTCAGAGGAGAGCTACATGATGTTTGAAAATGATTTCTCGAGTGGGGCAGGGTGCGTCTGGGTGACTCAGTCAGTTGAGCATCCAACATGAGCTCAGGTCATGATCTCATGGTTCTTGAGTTTGAGCCTCGCATCGGGCTCTGTGCTGACGGCTCAGAGCCTGGAGCCTGCTTCAGATTCTGCATCTCCCTCTGTCCCTCTGTCCCTCACCTGCTTGTGCACTCACTCGCTCTCTCTCTTCCTCAAAAATAAATAAATAAAAATAAAAAAAAAAAAGAAAATGATTTATCGGGTTGCCTGGGTGGCTCATTTGGTTGAGCGTCCAGCTCTTGATTGTGGCTCAGGTCATGATCCCAGGGTCGTGGAATGGAGCCCCATGTCAGGGTCAGGATGGCACCCACTTAAGTTTCTTTGTTTCCTCCTGCCCCTCTCCCTGGTTCATGTGCGCGCGCTCTCTCTCTCTTTCAAATAGAATTGAAAAAAAGAAAATGCTTTTTTTTTAAGCTTCTTGAGATCACTTCTCCTACAGTTCAGTTAAAGAGGGGTTTACTGCTGCCCACTGTGTGCTGGGAGCTCACCTCATCTTCCCGAGAATTTGAAGCTAATGAAGCCGATTAAGGGATCGGAAGGTCCCAGATGACCAGCCGCAAAGCTGAGTGTGCTGAGAAGTCAGGGGTTGGGCAGCCGGCTGGCAGGCACTTGGGGCGGAATGGACGTGCTACCTGGAAGAGAAGTCTCTCCGGTACCCCCGAGGGTCCCACGTGTGATGGTTGAGGGAAAGGGCATTCAGGGGCCAGGGTGCCGCTGAAGCAGTGACCCGGAAGCAAGGGAGTGCAGGGAGCTCCTGAGACCTTGCGGCCCTCCTGGGAGGAGCGTGTTTGAGGGGCAGGAGTGAGGTCAGGCTGGCAGACAGGCGAGGCCAGCCTGCAGAGGTTGGGAGCAGAGCCGTGGCAAGAGAAGACGAGAAAAAGGATTTTAAACAGAGTCGCTGTGCACTTCGAAGACCGTGGGGAGCCCCTCCAAGGCCTAGGATTCTGGCCCGACCGTGCTTGGAGGGTTGGCGTGCCTCTGGCAGGGTTTTAGCACAGGAGACTCGATATGACCTGTGGAAAAGGTTTCTTTTGCACATCGGATCCACGCTTGACTCTCCTGTTTGAAACATTTCGTCATCTGACCATAAGCATAAGATGTACGGTCCGTCTCTCCCGGCAATTCTAAGTAACCTTAGAACCTCCACGTTCCTAAAATTCACGGAGTGTCAGGAGGCATCGTTATAACCTGCCAGGTGATGGCTAACATTGCTAAATACGATTTTTAAAAATCTACCTGTCAGTTTCGGGGTTTGCTTTTGAATTCAGGGACAGTTAGAGGCTGGGACAGTGACCAGCCATGAAATAAGCATACGTATATTGAGTTTAGGTACAGATTGGGCACTTCCAACTCTTGGGACGCCAGTGGGTGCAGTGATTTGCGGGGGGGGGTCTTTTCAAATGCAGCCCCGCCCCCACCTCTGAAGGTCCTGACCTCTGAGCCATACTTCTGGTGAAAGACTCTGCTGTCCCCAGTCTGATTCCTCCCGACGTGTGATGGGCTGGACACGTAAACAGTACACCTCGCCTCCCCCCGCCTTCCCCTCTCAGCGTGCTCTCAGAACGGTCCACAGCGCTTTCGGGATCTTTGATGAGTCAACCACAGACCAGGAAACGGCTCTCATGCACAAGAACTATCACTTTCTCTTCTGAGAACTGCAGCTGGAAAACCCTTACCCTGCAGTCAGCGGAGAGGTGGCTTCGCTCCCCGTGGAACTGATGGGTCTTCTCAGCGCCTGAGCACAGTGCCCGGTAGACAGCGGCTGTTGGGCTCCGCTGTGGGTGGCCCTTGGGGTGGTCCCAGCCCGCCCTTCCCTCTGTGAATCTGCTGACGGAGACTGGCGCGGCGGGGAGGATGGGCAGGAAGGACCATGCCGGGCTTGGCTCTGCCTGTGAGGCCAGCAGCACGCCCCTCTCCGGGCTTTCGCGCTCAGGGGACAGAAGCTTCTACCTGTCCTCCATTGTACGTGGAGCACTTACTCACTTATCCTCTCGTTCATTGGTTCAGCAGTGACTGAGCCACTTCTGTGTGCTGGGCCGCACTGGTTCCGGAGGTTTAAGAATGACCATCTCACAGTTCGTGAGTTCAAGCCCCGCGTCGGGCTCTGTGCTGATGGCTCGGAGCCTGGAGCCTGCTTCGGGTTCTGTGTCTCCCTCTCTCTCTGCCCCTCCCCCACTCACACTCTCTGTCTCTCTCTCTCTATATAAACCTAACAAATAAATAAACATTAAAAAATTGTTAATTAAAAGAAAAAAAAAAGAATGACCAACCTGGCCCTTGTCTTCATGGATCTGTCTGAAGGTGAAGAGGGAGTCCGACATTTGAGAAGAGGTGTGTTAGGATTCGCAAGGTATGCAAGATACTTACCTGCAGCGTGGTTACCTGCACTGTCCAACATGGTGGCTGTTGGTCACATGTGTTTAGATTTCAATGATTGAAATTAATCAAAAATTTTAAAATTTCAATAGCCGTACGTGACTTTCGATTACTGTGTTGGACACTGCAGATATAAAACATTTCCATCATTGCAGGTTGGTCTGCTAGACAATATTGATCAGGGGATCCCTATCTGTTTTTGCCCATCAGTATGTCCCAGGTGCCCGGCCTATCATAGGCACTCACTAATTACATGCTGAATGGATGGTGGAAGGTAGAGTAAAGAAACGCTGTAAAAAAAGAAGGATGTACAAACAGCCACGAGAAGAAGGGGGCTGCTCTGGAAGAATTCCCAAGCAGGTAACAGCAGAGCCACATTGCGAGGGGCGAGACCTGTAGCAGGTGGGCATGCCGGTACCGAGAAGGGCTCCGGTCTCTCCACCTCTTCCTTCTGTGTGCTGATGGCTCAGACCACAAATGGTGTTACTACGTTCTGTGCAAGGGAAGGAAAATTCATAGTGCTTACACTGCTCTCTCTCCCTGGGCGTCTCTGAGAGGTGAGATCTCGCTCGGCTGCTGTGAGGCAGGAGGCCTAGATGTGGTATGAGTCATCTAGGTGCGAGATCAACCTGACTTCAGAAAACAAATGTTTTTATGCACGGGACTAATACACAGGTGTGGGAGTGCGACCAACACATTGAGCAATGCATACGGAATGCGTCCCAACGTCAGAAGTGTTAATTGCGAGGTTGGCACATAGTGTGACGGGGTTGCTCCATTTCTTTGTTGCTCCTTCATTTCCCCGATGAGCTTTGCAGAGCAGTTGCTTTCTACCAGGCACTGTGCTCAGTCTTCCAGACACAGAGGTGAGCAACTCTTGGGCTCATCCCCAAAGAGTTGAGTGGGGGCATCAGGCAGGTGTACAGATGATGATAACACAGCAAAATGAGCTTGGCTTGGGAACAACATCACAAGGCACCGGTCCAGGTGTAGTATCCAAATTATCCTTCCTGCATTGGTTAGCAAAGACTGAGCTCTTTGGACGAAAAGCAGAGCCAACACCAGTGGGAGGGGCCAAGACTAGTGTTAGATTTGAGTCTTGGTGCTTGAATTAAGCATCAAGCCTGAAATCAAGATGTTGAAGGTTAAACCCAACCTGGAGCTTTCTGATGGCATGATGACCTTGGCTTTTGGTTTTCTCTTCCGTAAAACAGGGGTAAAATTATGCCTTACAGGGTTGTTGTTAGAATTGGACGAGTAAGCTATGTGAATCACATAATAAGCACCCAACAAAATATAGGTATTGCGTATGGTGAGCCATTGAGAGACAAGATGGAGGATGAAGCTGTCCTGACCCTGAAGTCTCCATTTTGGATTGTTTGGGGCAAGTGTAGATCTCTCCTAGCCCCGCTGTCTGTGACAATCAAAGAGTTGCCTGAGTTTCTGAGAAAGACCACGGAAGTGTGGAAGCAGCATGGACAGTACATCCCTCGGATGGGGATAGCCTCCTCTGTGACCTGCCTAAACTTCCCTTCCTTCCTCCCTGTCCAGAGGAAGCTTGGTGCTCTTCTGTGCCTGAGGTTTGCCATGGTCTCGGTGGGGAAATTGGGCAGCGACTCTGAATTCTGGCTTGTCTCGTTTCCTGAAAAGTGATACTATATGGTAGAAGTCTCCTGCGGTCCGTCCCTCCTCTGTCCAGTCCTCTGTGGCCCCCCCTCCAGCCCTTTACCTCTGCCTTCCTCCCAGCACAGGGCACTTCCCATGTGTTTCTATTTCTCTTTCTGTATCTTACAAACTCTAGTGCATTTCCTGACACACCTTTCCTTCCTGCACATCGACAACCACATGCCATTTCTTGATACTTTTGGAGGCATTCCTCCATGTCTCGGTTGATGGGCCCAGTTTCCTTCTTCCTGGAGCTGAGCTAGACTGACCTTTTCTGTCTTGAAGGGTCCCTCCTTAGGGAATCATTCACACACCTGGATTCTTTCATCTTTCATTTGATCCGATTATCTCTATCTTTTCATATGTTAATCTAATCTTCTGTCAGATTGTTGTGATTATTAATATATTTGGATTTTTTCTTTTATTTTGCATTGTTTCTCTTCTCCTTCTCCCATCCTCACCCCCATCCCCTGATCTCTTCAGGCTTTTTAATTGAATTGTACATTTTATAGGTTCCCTCTCCCTGGACTGACTTGGAAGCCAGCCACAGATCGTATTTGTATTCTTAAATTTTAGTATACATACTCAACTATTAAGTTTTTTCAAACAAATATGATGTCCTCCTATTGAATATAGCAAGGAGGACACTACGTGGCTTTGAATTCTCATTGGACATCTTGTTTTTATTTTGTGCACCCAGTGTTTTTAAACACCAAAGATTATGTTTATCATTTTTATAGCCAGTCATCACATTTTTTATTGAAAATTTTTAAGACCAACTTTGTTTCTTGTGTCCTTTGTCTTCCTCTGAATTAGCTATTTTATATGGCGAAGTTTTTATTTAAGGTTCCGTCAGACTCTGGTTTATAAATGCTGTTAGCACTGGGATATGTGAAAATGCTTTAGTTGGGTATAAAATTCTTGGTCAACATTATATTCTCAGCATCCTGATAGTAGAAGTTCCTTTTTCTATGCAGACTAGTGTTATCACTGTTGGTATCAGTCTGTCAACCCATTTTGATAATGTGGGTTTTTTCCCTCTAGGCTGCATCTTAAGATCTTTACCCATGACATTCAGCAGTTTCATTATTATTTGTCTCTTTATCTTGCTTAATAACCAGAGTGCTTTTTCAAAGTAAGAACTTGAGTTTTTTTTAAGGTTTAAAAAAACACTCAGCTATTGCCTCTTCAGATATTCTTTTTCTTTTTCTTAAATGTTTGTTTATTTATTTATTTATTTATTTATTTATTTATTTATTTAGAGAGACAGAGAGAGCATGAGTGGAGGGAGAGGCAGATAGAGAAGGAAAGATAGAATCTGATGCAGGCTCTATGCTCAACGCAGAGCCCAACATGGAGCTTGATATTACAACCATGAGCTGAAATCAAGAGTCAGATGCTTAACCAACTGAGCCACTCAGGTGCCCCTCAAATATTCTTTTCTTTGAGTTACCCCATGTATGGAATTTTAGTTTGATTCTTATTTGCAGGATATTTGTTTTAAAAGTGTATTTTACTTTTTGTTTTAAAGTAATTTAAAGATTATATGGGGGCCTGGGTGGCTTAATCATTTGAGCATCAGACTCTTGATTTTGGCGTAGGTCCTGATCCCAGGGTTGTGGGATCATGCCTCTCACTGGGCTTCTGTGCTGGTCATGGAGCCTGGTTAAAATTCTCTCTCCTTCTCCCTCTACCCTTCCAAACAACTTGTGTGCTCTCTCTCTCTAAAATAAATAAATAAACAAACAAATAAATAAATAAATAATATAGTAATAAAGTAATAAAGTAATGATATAATTTTAAGTTTACAGAAAGCATTGTAAAGAAGCTCTTTTCAATTAGTCAGTTATTTAAATATTTTACCATGTTTGTCCTCTCTTGCTCCATACGTTTATGTATATGTACATGTATTTATATTATATGTTTAGATATAGACTCACATACATATATACTCATAAGTTATGTATAAATAATTATGAAAATTTTATATAGATTACTGTTCTCTTTCTGAACTATTTGAGTATGGATTACATACATCATGCCTCTTTACCCCTTAATATTCAGTATGGTTATTTTCTAAGATAAAGGATATTCTCTTAAGTCAACACAGTACAGTTATGAATTTCAGAAATTTAACATTGATACAATACTATAATCTATGATCCATATTCCAGGTTTTCCTATTACCCCCCAAAGTTCTTCCATTCTTCCTTGCCTTCCCCCATTTCATATTGTTATGACCCTTCTTCCATCGAGAGAACCCTGTCTGTCCACAACATCATGCATTTACTTGTTTGCTCAACTGAGACTGCCTATAAAATAGTTTTGGAACTGCTCCACCCTTACCTCTATGCAAACCAACCCACTAAGGAGAGTTCAGGGTTTGTCAGGGGTATGCACGTCATAATATTGCATTCAAAAGTCATTCATATTGGTTCTCTATCCTCTCCCTGTGAACTGTTATTCATTTGAAATATGATTAAATTCCTTTCTTTTGATTTGTGTTCAGTTTCTTTTTCTTCATCCTTGTTGATAGTATTTTCTTGATGTGCTTTAACATACTTCTGGGATGTAAAAAGATACATTCAGAGAAGTGTCATCCCTTCCTCATCCTTCCTCCTCTTTTCTCTCTGCCAACCGCTTGTGCCCACGTGTACTTGGGTAACCATTTTCTCCTGGTTTATTCCTCCTGTATTTCTTTTTGAAAAAAAAATCAGATTTATCTATTTCCCCTTTCTTCTCCTTTTTTTAAGTTTGTTTATTTTGAGAGAGCATGAACATGGGGGGGGCAGAGGGAGAGAGAGAGAGAGAGAGAGAGAGAGAGAATCCCAAGCTGGCTCTACACTGTCAGTGCAGAGCCCAGTGGAGGGCTCGAGCTCATGAACTATGAGATCATGGTCTAAACCGAAGTCAAGAGTTGGACACTCAAATGACTGAACCCCCCAGGCACCCCTTCCCTTTTTTCTTACACTAAAGGTGAAGTACTTTTGCACCTTGTCTTTCTCTGCTTGAAGATATGTTTTGGAAGCTATGCCCTATTAGTGCATGGAGAGAGAGCTCATTCTTTTTTTATTTACTGCTACGGAGTATTCCATTGTGTGGATGTACCCTAGTTTATTTACCCAACCTGTGTTTGGGTATTATTTAGATAGTTTCCAATATTTTGCAATTGCAAATAGTGCTGTAAGGAATCACCTTAAGCACATATTTTTTTTTTTTTTTGTATTGTTAGAGGTATACGTTCACGTACATTTCTAGAATTGGACTGGTGGGTTGGAAGGGCAGAAACCGTTTTGTCACATGTTGCCAAATTCCCTTCCATCACTGTTGTGCCATTTTGCCTTCTACCCACAATTAAGAGGGTGCCCGACTCCCACGTCCCCTCTGGCAGAGCATAGTGTCAGGATTTTGAACTTTTGCCAAGCAGGTGGGTGAGAAACGAGATCTCCATATAGTTTTAGTTTTCACTCCATCATTACAGGTTTCAGTTTGCATTAGTAAATGAAGTTGAAGTCTTAGGATTAAAGGCCATTTTCATGTAATATTTGTGGGTGCCTGCCCATATCTTCTGTCTACTCTTTCCTGAAGGAGGAAGTTGAAGCCTACTGTCTCCAGTCTGTAAAACTTCATATGGGACGGGGTACCTGGATGACTCAGTTGGTTAAACAACATGCTCTTGATTTCAGCTCAGGTCGCGATCTCACCATTCATGAGTTCAAGCCCTGTATCGGGCTCTGTGCTGGTAGTGTGTGGCGCCTGCTTGGGATTCTCTGTCTCTCCCCACCCCCCACCCCTCTGCATGCTTTCTCTCACTCTCAAAAATAAATCAATAAAACTTAAAAAAGAAATACATTGGGGCACTTGGGTGGCTTAGTCGGTTAAGTGTCCAACTCTGGATTTCGGCTCAGGTCACGATCTCATGGTTTATGAGTTCAAGCCCCATGTCAGGCTCTGTGCTAAGAGCATGGAGCCTGCTTGGGATTCTCTCTGTCTCTCTCTTTGCCCCTCCCCTACTTTCTCTCTTTCTCTCTCTCTCAAAAATAAATAAACTTAAAAACATTTTTATTAAAAAAATAAATACATAAAACTTCTTATAGCTTGGGGATCTCAGCCTTCTATCTGTGATATGTGAATATTTTTCTCCCATTAGGCGTTTACTTTTCCATTTGTTCTTTACCTTACCCCCACCCTTGGTTTTTTTTTTTTTTTTCTATCTGCTTTTGTCTGAGAATTTCTTGTTTATTGTCAATGAATGTGGTTTTTTTTTTTCCTTGTGTCTGTCACTTTGAATATTTGAAGCATTCCTGTTTTAAAGTCCTTGTCACATCATTCCTCGATACTCATTTCATCTTCTCGGAGCAATTTATGTCACGAGCGTTGATGTGGTTGGCGAGGTTTCCACGCATTAGATGTCTTCAGGCTTTGGGATTCCGGTGTACGGGCTCATTCCAAGAGGGGAGTTTTTGTGTTTTGTGTTTCGTTGCTTTCTCTCCCCCTGTGGCCCTGTGATAGTTTGGCCCAGAGCTCCCCACCGAGCCGCGGGCGTGGACGGCAGCTGCTTTTGTTACTACCGTTCTGCCGTCCTGGAGGGGGCCTCATGGCATCCCTTGGCGTCTGGCCACGGGCCTGGGTCCCCTCTCCCATCTCGTGTGGGACCCTGGTGTCTGCCGCCCTCCAGTGTGCTTCCCGCCCAGCCCTCCCGGTCCCCGGGCCCCACGTAGTGCCTTGTGTCGACACTCTGCCCGTCACACAGAGATGATTATCTCCTTTGTGAGCCCAGTATTCACCTGCCACTTCCGCGTGTTTGGGGCCGAGGGGCTGTGTCAGGGCGTGATTTTATGGAAACTTCGTAATGTCAAATACTCCTTTGTACTTAGTCGGAGGGAAGGAATGTGGGGAGGTTTGAAGGGAAGAAAAGGAAGGACCCGTCCTGTGTCCCAGGAATGCAGCCGGCACCACTTCCTTTCCGTGGCAACAGTCCTATGAGGTAGGAATGTTTTTTTCCCAACCCACCTGAGGGAAATGGGCCCAGAGCGGGTGAGTGAGCCACCCAGCCTTGCGGCTCCTGAGAGGGAGTGTGGGGGTCTAAACGCTGGCCCGTTATTGGGTTTCACCCTGATTTCTGGGTTCACAGCCCCCTCTGTGCCTGGAATGCCACATCCGGGGTCTGAGCCTCAGGCTTAGGGGCCGGGAGGCCATGGCTGTGAGGACTTAACCGGTTCGTTCCTCCTTTTTGGAATGACTTGGGGTCCTCCAGCTAACATCTCTGAAGTGCCTAGTGTGAGCTGGGCACTTGCTAAGCCCAAATTAGTTCTTCAACTGAACTCAAAACAACCCCTGGGCACCTGGGTGGCTCAGTTGGTTAAGCATTCAACTTCTAATCTAGGGTCAGGTTATGATCTTACTGTTTGTGGGATGGAGCCCCGAGTCAGGCTCTGTGCTGACAGCATAGAGGCTGCTTGAAATTTTCTCTCTCCCTCTCTCTACCCCTCCTCGGCTCACACATGTGTCCCCGCCTCAAACAATAAATAAACTTAAAAAAAAAAAAACTAACCCTGGAAAGCAGGGACTGTGAACCTCATGTTATCATCAAGGAGACTCCTGTTCAGGAGCTCACATGGCTTCCTAGCTGCTCCCCGTCCTGGATTCTCCCCGTCCCGGCTGCTCCCAGTCCCGGCTGCTCCCAATTAGCAAACACAGGGCTGCAGTTTCCTTGCTTCTGGCATGTTGTGTTTCCCACGGTGGCTTCCAGTCGACCTGCCACGGTCCGTGGAAGCGTGATGCCACTGAAGGGTAGACGCCTTGAGGGCAGTTTAGTGTGAGGGCAGAGTCCGAGGGGCTCTGGGGCGCACCTGTGCTCTGCATCCCCCAAAATGCAGGGCCCTCGTTAGCTGCTCATATTCGGATGTGAGTTCAGGCCCTCGGGGGATGGGGGAGAGGCTCTCCTCCTCCTTGTGGCCCAGAGATGGTGCCCCTTCCAAGTCACCATCAGAGGTCCGAGCCCAGGGTCCTGGTAGAGAATAAACAGGTCTGTTTTCCTCAGATCGTTTTGTGGTTTATTCGGTCAGATGGTCTTTTTGGGGCTGGTTTTTCCTGTGCTCCTGCAGAAAGACTATGGACTTCGAATTCACAGAGACCCTCCTGCCCCTGTTATTCTCTGTCTTGTCATCCTGTATTTTCCCATCTGTCGCTATTTTATTTAGGTGATAGTTTGCTTGTTTACTCTTCATCTCCTGGACACGAAGCAAACTCCGTGAGGGCAGGGACCTTATGTCTCTGACTTTTGTTGCATCTCCCTCATTTAGCATCTGGGTGGCCCATCGGAGGTGAGAAATTCGATTTCGGATGAATAAATACAATTGAGGGAGAGCTGGGGTCCAATCCTGGCTCAGCCGTATAGCACCTTTGTGGCTTCCAGCAAAGTTATTCACTTTTCCTTACCTGCAGTTTTCGTAGGACTGCTGAGAACACATAGAGCAGCTCACAGGAGGGAAGCCTCACCTCCTCCTCTCTACCAGAATTGTACATTAGCACCTCGATCTGCTTGGGGGGACAGGAGGATTTTGGCCAAACCTCCCCCAGCCCCAGAAGGTGCTGACGTGCACGGGCCCCCGAGCCTCTGAGTTGTCACGGGCGGGAACCAGTGGCCTCCAAGAGCCACTTCTGCCAGGCGCTACTGTCCGCCAGCAGGGCCGTGGCATGGATCTGCCTGGGCTCAACAGAAAGCGGGGCCAGCTCCGATTAGGAAGCTCTGGCGAGAAGCTGAAGGTTTTGAGGTTAACCCTGAAGAAATAGCTCCCTCTACACCAGCCTTTTAATTAAATGCTCGCGTTTACTTTCCGGAGTTCATTGAATCTTTTCACCTGCATCGCGGGGCTCGACGAAGCCCAGTTGCCTTGAGTGATGGAAAGTACAAAATGAGGAGGCCTCAACGAAGCTGTTGGATGACGCAGGCCCTGCTGCTTCTGCCCCCCTTTGTGGCTGGCCGCTCCCCTGGGTGGGGACCCAGCACGCTGGAGGACGGGTCCGGGGAACCATTCCTGCTCCCTGCCTTGGCCTTGGTTCTCGAGATTTCAAGACCCACCTAAGTAAGGATGTGAGTCCACCCCCAGGGTGACCCAAAGCTCCAGGGGCCAAGGAACAATTCCCGTGGACTTCCTGGTGCGCAGGTATGGGGCTGGGCTATGCCGTGTGTGACAGCATCCTGCCCTGAAGACAACACTTACAGTATTGTCGGAGAGACAGGGTTCATGTAGAAAATATTAGCAGAGTACTTGTGTGCTGAGTGGGGTGATTATACAGCAAGGAAGAGCCGCCATTCGTTGCTTATTATGTCCTGGGTCCTTTAAATGTACTCTCTCTCTCTCTTTTAATTTTATTTATTTTTTTTTAAACAATTTTTTGAAGTTTATTTATTTGATGGAGACAGAGACAGAGACACCATGAGTGAGGGAAGGGGCAGGGAGAGAGGGGAAGAGAGAGAATCCCAAGCAGACTCTGCACTTCGAGCACAGAGCCCGACTCAGGGTTCGAACTCATGACACTGTGAGATCATGACCTGAGCCAAAACCAAGAGTTGGATGCTTAATCGACGGAGCCACCCAGGTGCCCCAAATATGTGCTCTCTCTTAATACTCATAACCGGCTCTTAGAGGATCAGCAAACAGGGCTGCTCACTCTGTCCATGCTGTCATTCTCCGAAGTTGGGGGCCAGCTTCTGACTGGGTTCCAGCATCCCTGACAGAAAAGGTGCCACAATGGTTCCCACATAGTAAGCCCCTCAGTGTGTGTCCTCGGACCCCTCCTCCTGCATCACCGCAGCTCCATCCTGAGTGGGGCGGTCACCCACCACCCCGGGCAGAAATGGTGACACTTCGGCCAGATTTTCAGACCTTCACCAGCGTTCAATCGTGGGGCTCCCCGACATCAGGGAGGCGCCTGGTGATGGAGGACCCCCTGGGCTGTCTGGACCCTGGACCCCACAGCCTGGGTGCTGAAGCCGTGGTAGCAGTTTGGGGTGGGCCCGGCAGGTGGATTTTTAACAGTTCTTCAGGCGACCCTGATGCATGTCCAAGTGTAAGAGCTGCTGGCCCAGGTTCTCAAACCTGCCTGCCTGTCAGAGTCTCCTGAGATCTGTTTGGTGGGGTTTTAAAATTTTATTATAATTAACTTCATTTTAAAATAAAATAAGCTTCACTTTTAAAACAGTTTTAGATTTACAGAGATGTTGGGATGATAATACAGGGAGTTCCTCCATCCACCAGCCTCTGCTTCCTCCGCATGACTTACATTGGCGTGATGCACCTGCTACACTGATGAACCTGTAACAACGCATTGGTATTAACCAAAGTCCATACTTGATTCAGGTTTCCTTGATTCAGGTTTACCGTCTGTTCCAGAAACCTATCTAGGGATTGTCGTGTTTCCTTAGGTTCCTCTGGGCTGTGACAGTTTCTCCAACATTCCTGGTTTTTGATGACCTGGACGGTTTTGCAGCGTACTCATTATTTTGTAGAGTGCCCCTCAGTTTGGGTTTGCACGATCTTTTACTCCTGCCTAGACTGGGGTTGTGGGTTTTGGGGAGGAAGACCACACACATCATAAGGGCACATGCCATCACCGTGTGACTCATCACTGTTGATGTTGGTCTTTGTCACCTGGCGGGGAGGAGGTGGGGTTTGATTTCTCCATCAGCCCCAGTCAGGCATCTCCACTGTCCAGCTACTTCTCCTGACCCCTAACTTTGCACACTGTGCCACTTGGTAGGAAGTCACGAGGCACAGCCCACGGATACAGAGTGGGCCCCTAGGCTCCACCTCCATGTGGGCAGAGAGTCTCCATAAACTGAAATTCTTGCGCTTGGGAGATTTGCCTCTTCTCTCCCATTTATTTATTAACTTAATGATTTACTAATAGCAGCATGGACTCCTGGATATTGATTTTATACTTTTAGGTAGACTGCCGTACTCCTTTGTCGTGTGGCCCACGTTGGTGCATCTTTGGCCTTTGGGAGCTTTCATTCAGCTCCTGTGTCCTTTTGACATGGCTCATCATTGGGGAGGTTATTTGTTTATTTTTTTATGTTTTGCTCCTTCCTTCCTTCCTTTTCAGCCGCTACAAGCTCATCTCATGTGTTTCCCACCCAGGCCCAGAGTCAGCCATTATTCCAGGGAGTCCTGGTTCCTTTTATTGAGAAAGGTATCAGAGACCAACCTCTGGGCCCTAGGTGTGCCCACTGGTGTTGGGATGTCCTTGGTTCTGGGCTCTCTCCACTGACAGGGCAAGGACATACACGCATGTGTACTACCCTGTGTATGCACACATACCTGTAACTATGAACGTAAGTGCCTGTATCTGTCTTCAGCTAAGCTTGAGTTCGTACTGATGCCTTCTACTCTGAATCCACCGCCCCATGGATCGTTCTAGCCCCCTCCCCTCGCCTATCTGTAACCTCACACTCCAGTGGTCGGAAGTGTGGCTCCTACCATCTGATGTCCATTTACTGAATTGTCCTGTTCCAGCACACCTGGACGACTGTATCAGAATTCTGAACCCTCACCCGCCTCCCTGGGAATCGGCTCACCAATTGGAGCACAGCATTTTCTCTAACAGGCCGTTTTGCCTTTAGTTTTTACAGACTCCAGTCATTCCTGGAGTTTCAGAGGTGCTGAGGCCCTCCCGCCTCCTTCAGGGAGGTCGTTTCTTTTTTTTTTTTTTTTTAAGTTTACTTATTTTTGAGAGAGAGACAGAGACAGAGACAGAGCGTGAGTAAGGGGAGGGGCAGAGAGAGAGGGAGACACAGAATCCAAAGCAGGCTCCAAGCTCTGAGCCGCCAGCACAGAGCCCAATGCAGAGCTCGAACCCATGAACCACAAGATCATGACCTGAGCTGAAGTCGGAAGCCCAACCTACTGAACCACCCAGGTGCCCTGAGGTTGTTTCTTTCATCTACTTGTCCTACAGTTAGATTCTTTGATCACATTTCTGCGTTCCCTGCTTGGATCTCACCAGTCTGGTAAATGTATTCATTTTAAATGCATACTTTAAGCCTAACTGTCTGTGCTGCAAAGTTCTTTGGGTTTTGACAGATGCTTAATGTCCCGCATTCACCCTCAGGGTATCCTATAGAATAGCTTCCCCGCCCTTAGAAATCCCCTGTGCTTCACTCCCCCGCCCCATTCTACCTGATCCGGGTAACCACAGATCTCTTGCCTGCTTCTGTCCTTTTGCCTTTTCTAGAATGCCATGTAATTAGAATCATGCAATGCACAGCCCTTCGCACTGGCCACTTTCACTTAGCAATCTGCGTTTAAGATTCATTTGTGTTTTTTTTTTGTGGTTTGATAACTAATTTTCTTTTTATTGCTCAGTAATACTCTTATACAAATGTGCCATTTTGTTTATCTATTCACCTAATTAAAAGACATATTGGTTGCTTCCAGTGTTTGGTAATTATGAATAAAACGGCAGTTTTTTTGGTTTATTTTGTGGCCATCAGATTTCAGAGTAGGGAGTTCCTTGTTGCTGAAGGCATCAGAACAGAAACTGAGGCTCACAGGGCATCAGAGATCATACGGGGCCCTCGGCAGAGAGCTCTCTCTGTCTTAGTTCAAACCGGGAGCTGTGGCAGTTAAGCTCTCGAGTCTTCTCCACCCAAGAACAGAGGAGGGTGCATGGGGGATCCCAGCCACATCCAACCCTTTTGGTGAAAATCTGAACGCTCTGCGATCACGCCCTGGTGTAACTGTTCCGATCTTGCTTTCTCACTTTGTTTGTCTGATTTTGGAAGGCTCTGCTCTGACCAACGGGGGATTAAACCTGCACAGCCCCGTGAAGAGGAAGCTGGAGGCAGAGAAGGACTATGTCTTTGACAAGAGGCTCAGGTACAGCGTCCGCCAGAATGAAAGCAACTGTAGGTTTCGGGACATTGTCGTGCGGAAGGAAGAGGGGTTCACACACATCCTGCTGTCCAGCCAGACCTCGGACAACAACGCGCTGACCCCCGAGGTGAGAGACAGGGGACCAGAGGGGAGGGTCAGGCTGGAGAGGGCCTCTCGTTCAGAACGGGGAGCTGATGGAAATAGCCAACACCCACGCAAACTCGACTGCGGGGCGCAGCGTGCTAATCACCTCACGCACATTATCCATTTGATCTGTAGGACCAGGTAGGGCTCCTGTCCCGTTTGGCAGACGAAGACCCCAGTAAGCAGAGAAACCAGGCCAGGTCACACAGTTAGAGGGCAGCTCCGGACTCCAAATACCGTACCTTGGGCTTTTCCAGCATGTCACGTCTTTTGGCTTTGGATGGAATTATATTCACTCGGCTCTTTTGCTGTTTTTTTTTTTTTTTTTTTTTTATTGAGATACAATCCACATGCCATAAATTTCACCCTTTTAAAATGCACATTTGTTTAGTCTCTTCACGAAGTCGTGCAGCCAATCAGCACGACCTGGTTCCAGAATGTTCCCATCACCCCCAAAGGAAACGCCGTGTCCCTCAGCACCCCCTCACGCTCTCCCTCGCCACGTCTCTGGCGACCACGAATCTGCTTTCTGTCACTACGGATCTGCTGAGTCTGGCCATTTTACATAAATGGAATTGTGTGGTCTCTGGTCTTCCGTGACTGGCTCCTTCCGCTGAGCGTGACGGCGCGTCCGTGCTGTAGCGCGTGTCGGTACGTCATGACTTTCCATGGTATGGACGTGTCACATTTTATCCCGTAGTCATTCAGCGTTGGACATTTGTGTCGGTTCCCGTTTTGGCTGCTATGTTATGACGACTATTGCTGCGAACACTGGTGCCCAGGTTTTTGTGTGAACAGGTTTTCAGTGTCCTTGGAGAGATTTCTCATCGCGGAACCGCTGGGTCGTACGGTAACTCTGGATGTGACTTTCTGAGGAACTGCCAGGCTGTTTATCACGGGGCTGTGCCATTTTACATTCCTGCTGGCTGAGTGCGCGGGCTCCAATTTCTCCGCATCCTCGTCAACCCTCGTTATCATCTGTCCTTTTTATTATAGCCATTTGAGTGGGTGTCGGGTGGCAGGTCACCGTGGTTTTGATTTGCATTTTCCTGGTGACTCACGATGGTGGGCATCTTTTCGTGTGCTTATTGGCTCTTTGTCGTCTTTGGAGAAATGTCTATTCACATCCTTTGCCTGTTCTTAAAACCGTTTTTAATTGTTGAGTCTTAAGACTTCTTTATCTGCTGTAGGATTTGAAAAGACAGTCTCGTTCTCTGAGTTTCTTGATGGTGTCCTGGGATGTACAATGTTTAAAATTTTGACCGAATCCATTTTACCTGGTTTTTTTCCACCTTATCTTTTGAATGCTAATCATGTTTATATTTTAGGTGAACCGAATGGGGAAACAGTGCATACTTAATGCTGTTACATAGACAACAGCATTTAAATGTTGTCTGTGGGGTACTCACGGGGAACAATGAAGAAATAAGATTAATATACTTTAACAGATTCCTGATGGTGCCAAGGTGGGAAAAGATGCATCCAAGCAGCCCTCTCCAGCTAGACCGACCTGGGACAGGGTGGTAGAGTAGTAAATGACAAAAACGGTGACAGTACCGGCTACCCGTGGCTCTTCATGCTTTGCGTTTACTATTTATCTCACTTCCTCCTCCCAGAAACTTCTGATGTAAGGTCTTGCGACCCACCTCTTACGGACGAGGTGATGCAGGTTTAGAGACCTTAACAGACCTAGGGTCTTGCAGCTTAATGAAAGATAACCTTAACCTTCAGGGAGCAGGACCCTTGCTCCTTGTGGCCACCGCATTGTTTCTCACACCCAGCCCAGTGCCTGGCCGCTGGAAGACAGCTAAGTCCGCACGTCTCTTTCCCTGTCCTGCCATATCCTGTACTCTCTGATTTCCATCGGAGCAGTGTGGTCACAGAAGGTTAACTGCAGGGACGCGTTTTGCAGGGACACTGTCAAGGAGTGGCAGTCCACCCACACCGGGCTTGGTAGGGGGGTCCGGCATGGCCCAGAATCTCCTGTATACTTGGAGAATCTGGGAAAGTGGACTGGAGCAGGAGGTGCTGTGTCCTCGAACTTGTAAATCGCGTGTCTTATCGTTATGGTTGACGTGAGCTGCCGTTCTTTCAGGGGACTGTGGGTGCGACAGTCAGGAATGGTTGCCCACCTGTAAGGGAAGAGATATAGCTAAAACCTCTGCAGTTTGTGGGACCGGTGACCGCCTGTAGCCCCTCCATCGAGCGTGGTGTTTTGGGGTCTCTCTCTTGCACCTTCAAGAAACTTCAGCAGGGTTCTCTGCTGTAGAGACCTCTGTGGTTTACCCCCAAGGCTGCCCTTCCTTTATTTACACACATGGAAACCTTGTTATTTTAAGCTCATCATAAAACATTCACATGAGACCAATTCTTCTTGGATTTTTTTTTTTCTCCCTCACTACATTTTAAAAGCATGCTTTTAAAAGGCACAGCATTTCCCCCTCCACAAATCGAATAAATGCGAAGTCTTCCAGTTCATTCCGTCTCTTTGGAGCAGCTTTGCGTGTTAACCGTTGCCTCCTCACTTCGGACGACGTGTGACCTCCGGCCGATGTCAGGTGCACAGGTTCTCAGCTCCTGGGACGCGGGCTTGGTTAATAAGGGGTTCCATTCCTAATTGGTGTCTGTCAGTAACAGAACAGGAGGAAGGTGGAAAAAAAAGTATTGATCTGGCGTCTTCAGCTGTCTCATCAACTGAAGTGGATTGACTCTCCAGATGAGCTGGCCAACTGGGTAAAGTAGCCCTGAAAGAAAGATGCTCCCGAAATGAAGAGGCGGTGTTAGCAGAGCAATACAGATTTTGGAGGCGAGTAGACTAGGTTTGAATCCCGCCTCCAGCACACGCCTGGGAAGGTTCCTTGCCTCTTTTGAGCTTCCTCCTTTATAGAAGTTCTACTGTGTCTTGCTTGTGGGATTAGAGATCACGTCTGCAAAGAGGCTCACAGAATGCCCGGCACACGGGAAGCGTTCAACAAATGTTCCCATCGTTGTTGAAATGAAACAGAGGTGATTTAATGGTCTCCCGCAGAACAGCCTTCCTTCCTCACGGAGCAGCTGGGATGAGGCCACCCCGCATGTCCTGATTGAATTTCTTTCTCCAGGTGTACATGGGACATTGGTCGGATTGGCCTCATGGGCAGAAATTCGTACATTGCTGGGTGTGTTAACTAGATTCTGAGGCTAGCGGGTGCGTTGTAATATTTCTCCTGTCTGTAATATGGCAAGGAACCAGGAAGATAATGAAAATGCCCCTTTAGGAAAGGGCCGGCGAAATAGATTGCCCAAAGTGTTGGTGATTGAAAGCTCATCCGCTCCTCCACGGGGAGAAGACCCCAAGCCCTCGCTCAGCGCCCGGTTTTCTGCAGTACTCTCAGTCTCAGCGAGCCGCATCACCGCCATCCACGGGCGCACGGTGGACACGCGGGAGTCCCAGCTCACACCTTCTGGATCGTACCCACCGTATCCACACGGCCCCCAAGGCCTGTGAGCTCTAATCCTTGCATAGCCCACCAATATGCTTTTTCCTGCCTGTTTCCATCATGACCCTTAGATTCTGGACGGGCGTAATAACCTGCAAACAAGTGTGCTCGTTCGTGTTTCCTCCCCTGCAACCCACCCATTCTCCTCACGGCCAACAGAGATCTGCTGTCAATGCAGATCCGATCGAATCACTGTGTCTCCACACGCACACGTGCCTGCACATGTACCGTGTGCTCATGCATTTCACATTCACCTGTGCTTTCCAGTCACACTGATTAAAAACCAAGACCATTCACGTGGCGTGGAGAGGCTGGCGTGTTCTGACCTGCCCACCTCTGCGACCCTCCCCGCCTCGTGGCACACGCCTCCTTGCACTCTAATCAGCCTGGCTCACTTTCATGCTCACACCTGCCCCAGAGCCTTTGCACATACCTGTGCTTCTGACTGAAACATCCTTCCCGTGCTCCTTGCCCAGAGGCCTTACACATCATTCAGGTCTCAGCCCAGCCACCCCATCTGTGGGAGTGTCCCCCCGCGCCTCCCTGCCCAGCTTCCTGCCCAGGTTACATCCTTCTCTTGCTATGCACCCCTCTTCTGGAACATGTTACGGTTTTTAGTGTACATGTGTTTGTGTGGTAGGTTGTTAAATGTTTGGTTCCCTCATTACCCTGTAAACTTTATAAGGAGGTAAATACTGTGCTACTCACTCAATTCAGTAAACACTTACTAGGTTTTGTTTATATGGAAGGTTCTGGACTAGGTATTACAAGGGTTATACAGATAATTAGAAGATCGTTGTAGCTTTTAAGGAATTTTACTAGTGATCTATTATTGAGGAACAAATTGCCGTAAACACAGTATCTTAAAACAATGAACAGTATCTCACAGTTTCCGTGGGTCACGAATCCTGGCGTGGCTTCGCTGGATGCTTCTGGCTCAGGGTCTGTCAGACTCTACAGTCAAGGCGTGTTATCTGGGGCTGCGGCCTCAACTTAAGGCTCAGTGGAGGTGGATCCACTTCTAAGCTCACCCCAGTGCTGATGGCAGGTCTGAGGTCGTCACTGGCCGGAGACATCAGTTCCCTGTTATGCGGTCACTCTGTATGGGCCCTCCAGAGGGCCCCTCCTGACACGGCAGCTCGCTTCCCCAGACAGAGAGTTCCACGGAGGAGAGAGAGCAAAGGAGGACAGACAAGACCAGCTGTGCCCTCTCCTATCCCAGTCTCCCCTTGGAAGGGAAATCCCCTCACTCTTATCTTGTGGTCAGATGTGAGTCACCAGGTCTAGTCTACCCTCAGGGGGAAAGGGATGCCACAGGTTTGTGACTGCCGAGGAGGGGATCATTGAGGGCCATCTTAGGGGCCACCTTTCAGGGTTTAAATCAAGCAGGAGGCAGGGGGAGGCAAAGATGCTCACATTCCATGAGGGGGCTTGTCACAAGCATCTCAGAAGGGATTTAAGACCCTTGGGGCATCGGGAGAAGGAAAAGTTGCCATTTAGTCAGGAATATTTGGGAAGGCATTCGCAAAGGTGGTCACAGCTACGATGGGCCCTCAGTGGTTGATTTCAGCAAGTGAGGATGAAGTAGAGAGAGGGACTCTGGTCTACTGCCCATTTTGACCCACTTTTTTATGCTTAACCGACTGAGCCACCCAGGCGCCCCTGACCCACTTTTTTATGTTCTTATATTGAGAGAGAGAGAGAGAGAGTGAGCAAGCACATGGGAGGGGCAGAGAGAGAGAGAGAGAGAGAGAGAGAGAGAGAGAGAGAGAATCGTAAGTAGGCTACATGCTATCAGTGCAGAGCCCGATGTGGGGCTCAAACCCACAAACCATGAGATCATGACCTGACCTGAAATCGAGAGGCAGACACTTAACTGATGAACCACCCTGCCGCCCTCGACCCCCTTGGGATGAATTTGGTCTTCTGCTCCCAACGCAAAGCAGATCAGAAGGCAGAAGTGGCTATGGGGAGCGTGTTGTCTCCAGCAGATAGATCTGGAGCACGAGGGCAGTAAATCTGAAGAATGTATTTGGGGCTTCAAAATGCATAGCAGTCTTGGACCATTTGTTAAAGAAGCATTTCCCAGGAGCCTCTGAGGCGACTGTTCTATTACAGGCTAGCCAGTGACCGTCGAGAGGCAGTTGGGTGTGTGCAGCGTATCCTGTTTAGGAAGGCCAGGGAAGTAATCATTTTAGAATGCCTCCCTTTACACAAACCGGTTGCGTTGTACAATTTGGGATCCTTCAAGGAGGTTGAACCTCTAGCCATCCGTCCAAATTGGATTATCACCCCAAGAAAGGCAAAGGAAAGCTATACTAACTAGACAGAACATTCTTTAAATTATAGTATATAGCTTGTACTTTTCTTGCATGAATGAAGCACAAATTGACTTTGCGTTTAATTCGTAAAGGAGGTGGCCGTTCTGTTTGATTTTGTCTTTCCTAATTGTCTCGTAAACGTGACCTCGGAGAGAGAGGCCGCTCTCTGGGTCACGTGTAGAGTGGCGGCTCGCGTCTTTACGGCAGCGTTTTCTTTTATTTGCCTCTCAGAGAAATCGAGTTCGGGGATTGTTCAGAGCGTGTCTATTTCTGGAGGCTGATGGTTTAAAAGACCCA
Organism: Paradoxurus hermaphroditus; assembly: GCA_004024585.1. Lineage (NCBI taxonomy): Eukaryota > Metazoa > Chordata > Mammalia > Carnivora > Viverridae > Paradoxurus > Paradoxurus hermaphroditus. The sequence goes on from PITB01010268.1 coordinate 62,289, forward strand.
CAAGATAGCAGCCCTTTCGCTTTTTTGATGTTCGAAATGAAATCCGCGGCTTCTACCCGGTTAGAATGGAAAATGCCTCTCCCACCCTCACAGAGCACCAGCTGGGAGAGTCTCTCTTTAGAGTGACGTCCAGCCCTACTTTTTTCTGCTAAAATTCGCCTATTTACTGAAGTCATCCTACAGGGTGGAGTAGTAGAAAGAGAAGGGGTCTGGGCGTGAGGTTTGGTCCTGCCTCTTGCCGCTCACCTCGGGCGACTTACGTCACTCCTCTGAGTTTTCCTTGCTCTCCCTGCAACGTAGGATCCCCTTCCCTCCTGTGTGGGATTATCGGCTGGAGTAAAGTATGCGGAAACTACTTGATGCAATCCCCGGCACCTCAAAGGGCTTAATAAGTGGGTTTTTAAAAAAGGTCGAATTGAAAAAAAACAACCTGGCTCTCATAATAGTTTCCCGTTGTACCCTGTGATGA
>PITB01010269.1:0-34407 GCA_004024585.1 Paradoxurus hermaphroditus
CCCGGACTCAGACTCTGCAGCAATTCCCCAGCCGAGGATGTGGGCTCGGTTGCAAGTCTCCGTGGGAAGACGTCATGCTAGAATGTTCACGGTCTCTGGGCTTCCTTTCCGGAAGCCGCCCTCCTGCCCCGGGGGCGTCTCGTGCCTTCAGCGGCATAAGTAGCTGCTGGTTTGGGCCACCGGCTTGCTTTTCTGTTGGGCAAGTTCATGCGTCTGTGCAGTCACGCGCCTACGTTGTACGTGGACGAGCTGGGGGAGGGGGGCGGGACAGTCGTCACCCTCGATTTTCTCACGGCTCCTCGTGTCCCGCCCCTGCTCTAGTCGCCTCCCACGGTGACTCCGGGCTTGGCGGCTGATCCCATTCGGCCGTGGGCCGCGATCGGATACGCCGGGCACAGGTCGGAAAAGCGCCTTCGCAGCGGGGCCGGCCCTGTCCCGGCGCTCCTGAGACCCCCGCGACGGTCAGCGTGTGAATCGGCCCGGGTTCCAGCGGCGCGCGCCTGGATCGGGCGGGTGGAGGCGTGCGGCCCGCGCGGGTGACCGCCGGCCCCCGCCGCAAGGCTCGAGGGAGGCCCTCCCAGACCGGGCAGGGCCAGGCGACCTGCCGCAGCCACGTGAGTGCGCCCAGGCGAGCCCGGGAGGCCCACCCAGCCTGGCGCGGCCCAAGCTCCAGGCTCCTGAGCTGACAATGGCTGCCGTGTTAAGCTACTGAGTTTTGGGCCGTTTTCCTATTGTGGCAGAATATATATTACATAAAACTTGCCACTTTAGCCATTAAAAAATTTTTTTTGATGTTTATTTTATTTTGTAAGGGAGAGCGTGAGCAAGGGAGGGGCAGAGAGAGACAGAGGGACACAGGCTCCGAAGCAGGCTCCAGGCTCCGAGCCGTCAGCACAGAGCCCGACCGAGGGGCTCGAACTCACAGACCGCGAGGTCATGACCTGAGCCGAAGTCGGCCGCTTAACCGACTGAGCCCCCCAGGCGCCCCACACGTCAGCCATTTTTGAGCGCACAGTCGAGCGGCATTAAGTACGTTCGCATTGTCGGGCCGCTAGCTGTCTCCAGAACTGTTTCATTATTTGCCGCGGTTCTTTACATAGCAAAGCGCACTGACTTTACAAGCGGTGGGGCTTGCCGCCACCTGCCTGACGGACTGGCGGCGAGGAGCCTGCCTCCGAGAGGAGCCGGGTGGGAGGCTCGGGCCGGGGTGGGGGGGGGTGGGGGGCCGGAGCCCCGGGATCCAGGGCTGAAAGAGAAGCCCCGCCCAGTGCCTCTGCGGTGGCCACTCCCACCCCTCCCCGGAACCCCACTGTGGAGCCCGCCCGCTTCCCGGGAGTCAAGGCAACTGCTTTTGGCGGAGGTGGCGGTGATCGAACACCGCGCTGGCCCTCAGGCATGCTCACTAGCGAGCCCGCGGGAGCAGGAAGGACAGACGACGACGTCTCCACGGTGGGTGACGCAGAACCTCTGACGAGCTCAGGGGAGGGACGCACCCGGACTTGGTGTTTATAGAGCCACCGCCCGGCCGGGCACCTGACCTCCCGCTCGGGGATGAGGCGTGACAGCTGCTGCAGCCGCCCTTCTGTCCTTGCCGCTTCCTGGCTGTGTGACTTTAAATGAGTCACTTAAGCTTTCTGGGCCTCCGTTTTTTCATCTGTTAGATGAAAATAAGGGCAGTGCCCTGTCTAAGGGCAGGGATCAGAGGGGCCAGTGCCGGACATTAATTATTTATTTTGAGAGAGAGAGAGAGAGAGGGCGCGAGCACATAGGCGGGGGAGGGGCAGAGAGAGAGAGAGAAGGAGAGAGAGAGAGAGAGAATCCCAAGCAGGCTTCGTGCTATCGGCGCAGAGCCTGGCGCCGGGCTCGAACTCACGAACCTGGAGATCGCCACCTGAGCAGAAATCAAGCGATGGTCCCTTAACGGGCTGGGCCACCCAGGCGCCCCAGATGTTAATATATGCGGCAGCCCAGGTCCCCTGCCCACATCTTCGTCTTGCCTCGTACTTGGTGGGAAGGGGTCTTTAGAAAGAAAAGAGCCAGGGACTTGGTTAGTATCAAAAATTGTGCCTCGAGAGACACCTGGTGTGTGAAGATCTGTAGCTTTCTTCAGACTTGGCATTCGGGCTGGGAGTCTGGGGCGGGCTGAAAGTGTGGAAATTAGTAGCCGGGTGGGGGGATGCGGGGAGAAGGAGGGGGCCAAGGAAATTTTGGATGCTTTGCAAGACTGCTAGAATCCTCACTTTCTTCACCTGCGCAGCTGCTAGAACTTCTGACTTCTGGCGAGGCACGCGGCCGTCTAGAATAACGACAACGTTTCCCACCCTCTCTTACGGTGAGGCTTGGCTACGTGACGAAATACTAGCCAATATGATGTCGTGTCCCGAGACACCTTCCGGGAGCTTCCTTAACGGACAGCTGCGTCATGCCCTTCGCCTTTCTTCTCCGTCACTCCCAACGTCATACTCTCTGGAATGCAGATGTGATGGCTGGAGCGCTAGACCACACTTTGAGCAATGAGGACAAGCCCTCCCCCACCCCACCCCACCCCACCCCACCCCCGCCAAGGATAGCAGAGCACTGAGCTGGAGACAACCTGAATCGTGTGCCATTACTGGTCGGCGTGTTAACAAACCGCCCTGGCGTTTGTGGGTCAGGAAGTCGGGCAGGGCTTGGCTGGGCAACTCTTTCGCTCTTGGTGGTGGCGACTGAGGTCCCTCGGTGGGACTCAGCTGGCTGCAGGGCTGGTCTGGAACGCCCAAGACAGCCTTGCTCGCCTGTCCGGAGGCCGAAACGGACGACTAAAGATCAGGGGTGCCGACCAGGGCGTCTCTGCGTGGCTTCTCCGTGTGCGCGGTGTCCTCACAGCATGGCTGCCTCGGGGGTAATTAGACGTCTTCCCCGAGCGCCAAGCAGGAATGTTCCAGGAAACGAGGAGGAAACGGCGTGACCTTCTAAGACCCGCTCCCAGAAGTCTCTGAGCATCACTTCTGCCCCATCCTCCATGGGAGGAATGTCAGAGTCACGTTGCACAGGAGCATGAGGGATGAGAGATACCGCCGCGGCCAGTTCTGGAAAGTACCGCCCGCCACGGTCCCTGGGGGTTTGGGGAGCGGGGCCGCCACCCCGGCCCCGACTGCCTCGCTTGGAATTTGAGGAGAAAGACACCGTCGACTCCCCTGAGCCGTTCTTACTTTCGGTCTTTGTTGCTCGGAGCCAAATCCGGTGCTAACTCACAGACGCCTGCTCGCCACGGGCTTGAAGGGGCTGGAGGAAAGGGAAGGCCCGTTTAGCCGTGTTTCTGAACTCGGGATGGGTTCGTGTTTGGCTAAAATCAGTCTCCTTTCGTGCTAGTGATGGATGGGGCTTCCAGCCACCTGCACTTCTTTTTAACGCCTTTAGATCAAAATTAAGGGGTTCTCTGTGTCCACGTTAGCTGTATGCACACGGCCGTGTCGCCGAACCACAGGGGTATTTCGGGGGCCATGGGATGAGGAGAGACCTCTCCTAGTGTGAACCCAAGAGGCTGGGCTTCGGGTCTCAGGCTGCGGCAGCCTTATTCAGAGTCCTGTGATGGACCCCGGGGTTTGGAGATAAGGCCCCAGGGTTGGTCCCTGGCGGCTGTGACCCAGGAACCTGTGGCCCCGGTGGGAGGCTGAATACAGTGGGCACCTTGTCCCTTTCCCGGAGGTTCCCATTTCCAGCGTGAGAGAAGGCGGGGCCAACCAGGAGGCCAAATCCCCAGCACCTCCTGGGGTGTCGTGGGGCCGGAGGGCCGGTTCTGGCGGCCCAGGGGCCCAAGGTCGGTTGTCCCGGGTCTCCGAAGCAGGCGAGTGTGGTGGCGGCGATAGCGAGCCGGAACGTTCCGGGGTCTCTGTCAGCCGGAGGCTGAGCTGAAACCCGGCTACTAGGTCGCCACAGGTGAGGAATGTTCCCCTTGGCCTGGACTTGATCCGGGAGCTCCGAATCTACTGGCCGACGAAGCTCTCAGGGCTCCGGAGAGCGTGAGAGGAACGTTACGGCCCAGCTGCGGAAGCTTCCGGGTGAGCCGCCGGGGTCACATCCTTCCTCGCGGCTCCCTAGCTGTGCGGCCTTGGCGGGGCGACTTCACCGGGCCCGAAGTTTCCTCATCCCTGAAAAAGCCCCTACCTCGCGCCTAGCCTGGCGATTTCGCCGTGGCAATTCTAGACTGGCAATTCCAGGGCGAGGTGGAGGGAGGTCCGGGTTGGTTCCTTGGACCCTCCTGCTAGTAGCCGGGCCCCGTCCTTCTCACGATGCTGGCAGAAGCCCCGGGAGGCCAGCGCCTCTTCGCAAGCTCGATGGAAACCTCTACCGGTATCCCGGCCACCAGCACCTCATGGCGCGGGCCAGAGCCAAGGGGTGGGGGAATCTACTGCGTTTCGAGCGAGAAAGACTGCAAAATCATACGTCCCAGGGGGTGTAGACGGGATAATTCTAACGCAAGGAGGGGAGAAGAATTGGGGAGCAATGATCCATCTATCGCTCTCTCCGACAGCCTGGAAACCGTCCGTTAAAAACATATGGGGGCGCCTGGGGGGCTCAGTCGGTTGAGCGGCCGACTTCGGCTCAGGTCATGATCTCGCGGTCTGTGAGTTCGAGCCCCGTGTCGGGCTCTGTGCTGACGGCTCAGAGCCTGGAGCCTGCTTCACATTCTGTGTCTCCCTCTCTCTGCCCCTCCCCCGCTCATGCTCGGTCTCTCTCTGTCTCAAAAATAAATAAAAACAAAACAAACAAACAAACAAAAAACCATATGAAATCTACCCAAACGGCTCTCCCAAATCCCCACGTCCGTAGTTACCAAACGTGTGTGGCGTGTCCTTGCGTCCGCGTGCGGGGGGGGGGGGAGTGGGTGGGGCAGATGGGGGGCTGGCTACACCTCCCCACCCCCCACGGACCCCTGCCGTAACCCAAGTGCCTTGTAACTTGCTGCCTTGGACTCAAATATTTGTTGACCGACTGATAAATACAGGCTGACATTCACAGCGACAGAGTGAATCCCGCCGGGGCTTGGACTGAATGTCGATGACTCCAAAGATGACCTCCAGGCCGCGAGTGGTGGCGAGACCCCACCTCCAGGTTCCATCCCAGGGATGGAGTTTCCGGCGTTCTTTCTTGCTCCTCCCTGCCCCCCAACCCGACAGCCTCACAGTGGCCCGTCCTGTGTCTCTCTTCGGAGAGGTATGGTTTTTTTTTCTGGATTCTCCCCGCCCCCCCACCATCCCCGGGTAGGATGTCTGGGTCTGGCCCGATGCCCCCTCCCACCATCACCTCCTGAGCTGTCTGCACTGCCCCAGCGCTTCTGGGCTTCGCCGCGTCGGGCGGCCACCGGGTGGGGGTGTTCTCAGACGCGGCCATCTGGGTCAAGACACGGGCCGCCGTGGGTGACGGCAGGATGTGTTCGAGGCACGGTCTGTGCCGGGAGGAGTGGGGATAAGACGCACGTGTCCGCCAGATGCTGGGGCCCGTGACACCAGGGGGGGGCGCGCGGGTGGGAGGGACGGGGGTGCGCTCTGCGTGGGGTAAGCAGCTGCCTCCCTGTAATCATTTAGGGCCTGAGGAGTCTGGTCAAATGCTGCCAAGAACCGAGCGGGGGCCTTATGCCTCTGCTTCCCAAGGAGGAGAGCCAAGACGGGGAACCAGCGGGAGCCGGGACGGCCGATCGGAACATCAAAGGAAGGCTGCGAGCTTTGAGTTCTGTGGGTAGAGTTGTGCTGGCGAGGGACCCCATTTGTTTTTATTCTTATTTTAAAAATAATGATTATTTCTTCCCAGCGATCAAAGTAAATCGTGCCCTATTGTGGAAAATGTAGAACCGACAGAAAAGGGTAACAAAGACAGTAAAAACTACCTGTAATTCCCTAGCCAGACATTAGCGCTGTTAACGTTTTAACACGTCTCCTTCCAGCCCGTTGTAAGTGCGTGCACGGCCCGCGGTTAAGAGTGGCCGAGAGGAATCTTGCTCTCTGGGTTCAAGTCGGTGCCCTTTAACACGACCTGTGGCATTTTAGATCGGTGATTCCACTTCTCTGTGCCTCAGCTTCCCATCTTTAAAATGGGGAGACGAGGGACGGAGCGTGCGACTCTTGGTCTCAGGTCGTGGGTTCGAGCCCCGCGTTGGGTGTGGAGATTGCTTAAAAATAAAATCTTAAAGACAATAAAATGGGGGATATGAGTCGTACTTACCTTATAGGGATGTTGGCAGGATGGAACGAGCTGCTTCCTGTAAGTGCCGGCATATAGTAAGTGCTTAATAAACGCTAGCTCTCACCGGCCGCTGTCCACATATCACAATCAGAGCAAACCCCTTCAAATTTTTGTACGCCGATGGCTTTCTCATCTCATGTTTTATTATGAGCGCTTCCCGTTATCTTTTTTTTTTCATTTTTTAATGTTTATTTATTTTTGAGAGAGAGAGACACACAGAATGCAAACAGGAGAGAGGCAGAGAGGGAGACACAGAATCCGAAGCAGGCTCCGGGCTCTGAGCTGTCAGCACCGAGCCCGACGCGGGGCTCGAACTCACAGACCGCGAGATCATGACCTGAGCCGAAGTCGGACACTCAACCGACTGAGCCACCCGGGCGCCCCCCCTCTATCATTAAAAACTCTTACGGAGCGTCACTTTGGGTGGCTTCGGAGCTGGCGCCCCGTGGAACTCGTCATAAATCAAATTCGCCATGATTTATTTCGCAAGTTTCTTGTGGCTGGCCACGGAGGCCACCCTCGTGTGTTTGTTAATATAAATAATACTGCAACGAACATCTCCGTCCGGGCCTCCTCGAATTCGTTGATAACATTTTGATCTTGCGATGCAAGTATAATGTACTCGTTCTAGAAAAAAAGGAAAGAAATACCAGGAAGGAGGGGTTCTGGGCCAGCGCGCAATCCGTCTTAGAGGCTCCACCCAGCGCCTGGCAGCGTGAACACGGCCAGAGTTAAATAACAACCGCCGACAATACGTAGGACGTCACAGAGCTTTCAGTGATTAATTGCCAACGAAGCACCACGAGTTTCCTAACCAGCCGTGTTTGCTCCAAGTGACCAGCTGGGACATGGAGAGTCTTCAGGGTTTTTAAAGGACGCTTTGTTCTGCTGCGTGACAGGTTTTCCGGAGTCCGTACCAGCCAGGAAGCTGTCTTTCCCAAGGGCCTTTCGGATGCGGGGAGCTCTAAGGGTCCTCGGTCAGGAGGTCCCCCTCCCTCACCCCATCCTCCGGCCCTCCCTGCTCTTTCTGAAAGCTGCCTTAAGGTTAGAGCCCGGTCTGCTCTCAGCCCCTCGCCCGGCTGTCCTCTGCGAGCCGTGTCTAGCCCAGGCTGCTCAGAGGACCCCCGCCGGGAAGGAGGGTCTCAGGCAGGCCTAACACGGGGTAGGTCCGCCCAGAGCGGGTCAGAGAGGGAGGGGACGGCTCTGAAGAGAGAACGCGGGGCCCGTCGGGAGCTTCTGAAAACGTGTGGGCCACGCCGGCGGGAGGAGTCACGGGATGAGGGCCGTGGCCGTCTCTGGCCCTTCTGGCCGACCCCGTGTGTGCATGAGGCCCCTCCCGTCGGAAAGGAGAAAGGGGCGCCTGGGTGGCTCCGTCAGTGGAGCGCGGGACTCTCGATTTCGGCTCGGGTCCGGATCTCCCGGTTCGTGGGTTCGAGCCCCGCTTCGGATCCCCTGTCTCCCTCTCTCTCTCTGCCCCTCCCCAGCTTGTGCTCTCTCTCTCTCTCTCTCAGAAATAAACATTTGAGAAGAAAGAAGAAGAAGAAAGAGCGAGTCTGTTTATTTCCCCTCCCCTCAAATCTGGCCTCGGGACTTGCTCGGCCAACAAGAATGGGGTGGGAATGTTGTCGGGGCCCGCAGAGGTGTGGCCGTGGCTGTGTCCGCTCCCTCACAGGGAAGGCCGGCCGAGAAGCCCGCGAGAGAGCCCCGGGCACGGAGGAGAACGCCGCGGCCGACAGACAGCAGCAGCCGCCAGAGACGGATGAGGCCGGCCGGGGGTGGCCGGGGCCCAGCGGGACCCCCGCCCGAGCGCAGGGCCAGGAGTGGCTTTCGGCTGATGCCACGGGCGACAGAAGAACCGCCGGCCGAGCCGCGCCGGCCCATCGATCGCGCCGGGCAGTCGACGGCCGTCTGAGGCCCTGAGGTCTGGGGGTGCTTCTTAGCCAGCAGCGGGGGACCGTCTCATTAGCCGCTACCCTCTCAAAGACAGCTTGCGAGCGCGGTTCCTTCTGGAAGCGTGCTCGTGCTCCAAAGCACTCGTCGATCAAAGCGGATTTCCAGAGCCATTGGCTCAGCCGTGACCACATGACGGGTGGCGGCCCGGACGACCCGGATGGCAAGACGGCCCTCGTTTATCGAGTTAACACGTATCAGAAACGCCTGCCCGCCTGTCTCGTGGAACGCTCGCAGAACAAGTTTCTCGCAGGCCAAAGTCCGACTGGGTTTGAAAGGCCGTCTTGGGGAAGGGGAGCGGGATTTGCCTTCGCAGATCCCAGGGCTCAGGAGAGGCGGGGACTCGGAGACCCCGAGAGCCATGGATGAGGGGACCGCGCGCGTGCGACCTTGGCACGCTCCCCGCGAGACACCGAGGAAAGGCTGAGGCGGCTCGTCGCCGTCTGGAGGGGGACTCAGGGGACCGGGCGGCTGGCACACTGTCCCACCTGGACCGGCTTCTTCGATCCTTTGCTCCTGTCCACTTCCGTTCCCCCCACTCCCCACGGGGGGCGCGCGCGGATGCCCCTCCCAGCCCTGCCGGGAGCCGAGCCCAGCCCTCCCCTCCCGCCCCAGGCCCTGGGCTTCTGCCGGCCTAGGCGTTTGTCGAGTTGATACGCCACGTCTTTCAGAAAGCTTGCCGTGTGACCTCGCTTCTTTGGGACGCGCGACCCCTACCATCTTCCACAGTGTCCGGATTTCCAGCTCTCTAAAGAGACGGTCCCTGTTTGTTTTATCTCTTTCTCCAGCCACCCGGAGGCTGGATCTTCCCTCCCTTGCCCCGCCGGGGCTAGAGGCGGCAGTTCAGAAGGGGACTGGCTTGGAACGAGGAGGGGCGAGGACAGGCCAACCCGGGGGAGGCGGGGGTGGGATCCCCTGAACTCGGCGGCGAGTGTTCGGGAGGGCCTCCGTCACGCTTGCATGAGGAGCCAGGAGAATCTTCTTCAGAGAAGCAGGCTGTGTATACGCACGCACACGCACACGCGCACACGCACACACACACACACACACACACACACACACACACACACACACACACTCAGCACTCAAGCACGAAGACCGCCTCAGGGGAGACACTGTCTGCAGGAACCAGACTCCACAGCCTCCCCAGGGACTCGTCAACGCGTCTCTCGTCAAAATGTCACTTGTCAGGCGTGGTTCTAGCTCAGCGGAACTCACCCCCGCGCTCACGCTGAAGGAAGGGCCTCCGAGGGGAGCGGGCTCCGCGGAGTTTCCAGGTGGAGGCTGCCTGTCTTGTCCTTGGCAATTTCTTGGACGGGCCCCAGGAACCCTAATGAGCCGCCAGCAGGAGGAACAGCCGTCGCGGCGGTTATCAGAGGGACCGTACGGGGCTTCGCGAAGCAGCCCGCCTCCCGCCTCGCACGCGGCGTGGTGCGGCCTGCGTCTCCCCGATTCCTGGAGAGCGGCAGGTTGGGGCAGGACTTGCCCTCCCCTTTTGGTACAAAGAAAGGGAAGGAAAAAAAGAAAAGGGGGAATCTCGGATCGGCGTGGGGGGCAGAGGCCCGGAGGGGGTGGGAGTGGGGGGAGGTGGGCTGAGGGTATGCGGGCGGGGAGTGGCCTTTGTTTCCGGGTCTCTCGGTAGAAGGGGGGGGGGACCCTATACCCGCTTCGGGATCAGGAGCCTCTCATCTGATGCCATGGGAGTCTTGTCTTCCGTGAGCAGTTCTCCCGCGCTGGGCTGGTCTTGCTTGCGGTCCACTCCCCCCCCTGCCCCCCCTCCCCCCCTCCCCCCCAGCCCAGGGCAGCCACGCCTGTGGCAAGCCTTCACAGCTGCTCTCCCTGGACACCTGTGGGAGAAAGTTCCAGATCTGCACTCGCACACGCTTCTCGGTTAGCAACGTAGCGAGCGTCCGCTCCACGCGCGGCCTGAGTTCTCAAGCGTCACCGGATGAGCGCTGGGCCAGACCCTCCAGCGATGCCCTGGGCCGCGATCTGGCACCTGGTGCCACCTCCTGTCCGAGGGCCTCAGCTCGGCGGCTGGGGCCCAGGCGGCGGAGGCTCCCAGCCCGCCCCTTCCTGGCCCTCTGTACTTAGGCGCCCCTGGACATAAACGGATTGGCGCTGCTCACTCGGTCCCGGAGCTAGACCCACGGGCGTGTTGGAGCCGGCTGTGGCTCTCGGGGCGCCAAGTCGGCTCTGCGCGCCTCTGCCCTGCCTCTGCCTCCCGTGACAAGTCGGCAGCTTCGAACCGGCCGTGGTAGGATATCCGCCACAGAAATTGGCAAATGTTAGAAGTGAAGACCTAACCCCCCCCCCACCCCCCGCAGAGCGGGGCGTTAAGCATTAACCGTTCACCGTTCGGCCGCACGCCACTGCTTAGACCCCCACGGCGGGCAGCCAAAGGGGAGCACTTGGGAGGACCGCACCCTCTCCTCCAGGGAGGCCTCGTGGGTGGGGCCAGGGACAGGCTCGAGCAGGCCTTGGGTGGGCTCTTCTCCAGAGGCCTCCTGCCCCAGCTGTTTACCTAAGCTGTTCTCAGGTATTTCGACCCCCCCAGCTACAAACATCATCTTTCAGGTTCTCGAGCCGAGAGCGCATAGATCACCTTGAAAGCCAGAGAAAAAGTCCCTTTTGCCTTGGGCGTCTCGGACAGGCGGTCCCGGGACAGGAAGTCAGGCGGTGGCAGAGAGGGGCATCGAACCGGAACTTCCCTTCTCTGCCGCGGCTTGCCGACACCCGTTTTCTTTCTGTTCCTTGCCAAGTTACGTCTGGGTTTTTGCTCAGGGCATCGCTCTCCCTGGAATAATTTCCTGCTTTCTGTCCCTTTCATTCCGCCGGGAGGGGTCACCTTCTGGGGAAGCCTTTGCCAACTCCCAGCTTCACCACCCTCCCCCCCCCACGACTCGCCCTGGGCTCCTACCCACCCACTGGGCCCTCCAGGGAAGCAGCCGTCACTTGCTCGTGGAGCTATAGTCCCTCTCTCTCCGGGTACAGGCGTGGAGGCTCGATGGTGAGGGAGGGCGCTTGGCCTCCACCCTCGTGGGGCAGCCGGTCTGCGGGGAAGCCTGACAATTACAGCCCGCAGCAGGGATTCCCACTCCAGTTGGGGATGGGCGTAGCCGGGAAGGCTTCCTGGAAGAAGTGACTTTTCACGCGAGGCTTCCAAGGGGAACAGAGCTCACTAGGTGGCGAAGAGTTGAGGGACTCAGGAGCCCATGAGACCTGGGGACATGGGGAGGGGGCACATGCGGGGGCTGGATGGCAGTGGGTTGACAGGTGAGTGGGAGAAGTGGCTGCGGGGACAAATCCGTCTAGCAGTTCGGAAGGGAGGGGCACGCACAGCCGGAAAGGGCTAAGAGAGAGAAGAACCCGTTAATTGCTGATGGGAAGGGCGAGGCCGGCGTCATAGGGGAGGGAGGGACTAATCTCCGCGTTTCGAGTTTTGCTGTGCTTTCATACAGGAGCCACTAGCTAGGATTTTTAGCGAAATAAAATAAGATAAAATAAAACACAGCCGACCCAAACAATAAAAGGATTCAGTTCTTTGGCTGCATTAGCCACCTTTTAGGTGCTCAGTAGCCACAGGTGGCTTGCGGCTAGGAAAGCACAGATAGAGGCGCTATAGTGTTGCTCCAGGAGCTTATGGCGTCGGCTGGAAGGCAGCTGGCCGGGAAGGCGTACCGTGGCTAGCGGGCACGGCGGAGGTGGGGCCGATCAGCGAGGCAGAGTGACACCCTGCTGCTGCTGCTGAGCTGGGCCCCTCGGGGGCGGGCCCGGAGAAGAGCCAGCCTGGGTCCCTAGCGGACTGACGTTTATCTAGGCAGCCGTGGCGACGGCAGAGCGGGGGGGGGGGGGGGGGGGGGGGGGGGGGGGGGGGGGGGGGGGGGGGGGGGGGGGGGGGGGGGGGGGGGGGGGGGGTCGAGGACCCTCAAAAAAGTGGCTGGCTGGGGGGAGGGATGGAGCCCAGAGCCGAGGGCCTGAGAAGACGGGTGCCCTTGTGTCTGGCGACAAGGAGGCCCGTGGTGTGCCCAGGCAGTTGGGGGCTGAAGAGAAGTCCCCGGAATGGGAGATCTAGCTCTCTCCTGCTGGGTAGCAGACTCGCAAAATGTGACTTACCGCGTCAACATTTCGTTTGCTCACGAACTGCTGTTTGGACAGCGCCGGGCGGGGGTAGCTAGTCTACTCCTCTCAGCGTCGGCTGGGCAGCTTGCGGCGCTGCCACTTGGCATTGAGTAGGGCGGCCCAAAGGCAGGGGGTTGGAATCATTTGAAGGCTTACTCGGTCACCTATCTGGTGGCCGGCGCTGGCTGTTTGCCGGGACGTTAACTGGGGCTGGCGGCTGGAACCCCTGCCTTGGCGGCTTCGTGTGGCCTGGGCTTCCTTATAACATGGTGGCCGGGTGCTAAGGGTTACCGAGAGAGAGACAGAGGACGCCATCTCTCCTTTTATGATCTAGACTGGGAAGGCAGCAGCATCACCTAGGCCCATCCTACTCACGGAGGCAGTGGCAAAGGACGAGCCAAGTTCAAACGCAGAAACAGACGCCCCCCTCTTGAAGGGGGCTGGTGGCAAAGTTCTGGAAGACCAGAGCCGTGCGGAACCAGAAACAGCGCTGTGGTCGGTTCTGGAAATACATACAATGTGCCACGGAGCCCAAGGAGTGAGAAGCCAAGGTCTCATCTGTTTCCAGGAGAGGAGATAAAGAAGTTGGGCCGAGTTCAGATACCTTCAATTCATTCATACAACTAATACTTAGTGAGCACCTACTATGTTCCAAGCTCTGTTTTAGGTGCCGGGGATGCACCCGGACAAAAATCCCAGCTCTTACGGAGATCACGCGGCAGTGGGGAAGGCTGAATAAGCAAATAAGTGTTTCTTATGTCAGGCGGTGTTAAATGCTGTGCACGAATCCGCGACAGAAAGTGCTCAGAAGGCAGAGCAGCGTGGGCCTTCCGGGAGCCCAGATTTTCGGATTTTCTCGCTAGGGGGGAAGGGGGAGGATCTGCAAACTGCAGAGAGGTGTGGGAAGGTCTGGCCATTCCTTGGAGGGCTGTATGCCCGGTGCCCAAGGCTGGACAATCTTCGGCAGGGTGTAAAAACAAGGGCCCCCAGGCGCTGAGTCTTTGCCCAAGGTGACCACGTGGTCAGTAGCCGTGCAGGAACTGGGCCCGCAAAACAGGGGGCGCGTTTGACCCCTTCTCCCCAGGGACTCTTTCTCCCTGTCCGGCTTCCGAGCTCGACAGACTGGGGGCTTCTCGGAGAAGAGCACCCCAGGGTGTGTGTCTCCGCGCCACGGTTCTATTCCAACAGAAAGCCGAAGGGGCCCAGAAGGAGCGGGGTTGAGACGGAGAGGGCCCAGGGAGGAAGGAAGGAACGTGGGCATTTAATTGGACTCGGCGAACCCTTCCCGGACCAGCCGGCGCAAACCCTCAGAGGCGGCCACCCGTGCCCGGTTCTGCTCCGGGCCTGGGACGCTCAGCTGAAGCGTGGCTGCGGCGGGAGGGCGAGCCGGCAGTCCCCGGGCCGCTCTCCCTCCCCCTACACCCCGCCCCCCCCTCACAACCTGCGGGGGCCCCCCCGAAAAGCCACGGACACCGGGCTGCGGGGCGGGGTGTGAGGACGGAGGGGGCGGGGCCGAGGCGGCGTGGGGGGGGCGCGGTGGTGGGGGCGGTCGGGGATGGCGGGGGCCGCCGCGTCCCGGACCACAAAGGGCGGGGGAGCTCGCCCGGCGGTCGTAGCGAGCGGTATTGATTGAGGGGCGGGCGCAGCGAGCGCGCCGAGAGCGGTTCCATCCATTAGGGCCGCTGCTCGCCTCCAATTAGAAAAAAAATCATTACTCAGCAGCCGGCAGCGGCCTGCGCGCCGCCCGGGACCGCCTGCGAGCGAGCGAGCGAGGGAACGGCGGGCCTCCCCCCACCCCCGCGCTCCCCATCCCCCCCCCCCCCCCCCCCCCCCCCCCCCCCCCCCCCCCCCCAGCCCCCGGCGCCCCGCCTCTCCCGGCCCTAATGACAACTATTAGAACTGCCTCCCCGCACCCACCGCCCGGCGAGCACAAAAGCGCGAGATTCATTTGGTAATCGGGGTAATTACAGCGGGGCGCGGGGGCGCACGCGGCGATGGCGGGCGCGCCGGCGGAATGCTAAGGGGCCCGGGCGCGCCGCCCGATCCCGCCCCGCCGCCCTCCCGGCCCGGCCCCTCGCCCGCGCGGCGCCCGGGGGCCGAGCCGTCGCCCCGCCGGCCGCCCGCGCCCTGCCCCCACCCGGGGCCGCGGGAAGGGGGCCGCCGGTGGGGGGGGGCGCGGCTCCGGGGCGCGGGACGGACAGCCGCCACCGCCATCCCGCCCCCCCCCCCCCCGCCGCCCCGCTCGCCGGCGGCCTCGGCGGCGCGGCCTGCGGCGCTCCGGACAAGATTTGCCACGTCCGGGAGCCGGAGAGCCCCGCCGAGGTCCGCACGCATAATAAATACCGCGTGTAATGTATTTACTCTGCTGCCCCCGGTTAATTTACACACCCGCGCCGCGCCGGGCGCCCTCCCCCGCGCGCGCCCCGGCCTGTCGTTCCTATTTACAGGCGCGAGGCGCCGTCCCTCGAGAGGACTTTTTTTTTCTTTTTCTTTCCTTTTTTTTTTTTTTTTTTAGAGCTTTAGGATGGATGCAACGTGTCATTAAACCTGAAAGGGGCTGTTACTTATCAGTAATGGTGTTTTCCACAGGCCTTTCTCCCCACCTGCACGGGCACAGGTACCACCTGGGTGGGGGGGGGCGGGGGTGCAGGAAGGCCCGGGTGTGTTTGGGAGGGGGGGGTGCGGTAAGCTCTATGGGGGGCCCGGCGGGAGGCGGCCTGAGCGCCCACCCCCAAACCTCCCTCCACCGCCCCGGAGGCAGCAGCCCCCCTTTCCCCAGGCTGCGGCGGGGGTGGGGGGCGGGGGAAGGATTCGTCCAGAGCGGCCTCGAACAGCCCGCGTGCAGGGGACTCGGCAGAAAGGCTTCCCCCTCCTTGGCCGACAGGAACCGCAGCCTCTCGGTTGTGCCGATCCTGCAGCATAGAGAGGCCTCATGAGCAACGGCCCTTATGTGGGGCGGTTTCCCGTCCCCCCCCCCCCCACAAGCTGGATGGCCCTCCTGCACGGGACTCGTCTGGGTGGGAAAGGGGAGGCCGGCCCGCTAAAGGCCTGCTCCCTGGGCCTCGTGTGATCTTAGTGACCCAGAGTCCTCCGAGGTGAACCACAAAACCCTGCACCCCCTTAACCCTTCCGTGCCCATCCGGGCCTGGGAGCTGTCTTAATGTCTGTGGTGGCACAGATGCCTTTCTGGGCTTCCGCCAGGGGCTGCCTGTTCTAGCTGCCCGCGTCCCTCCAGGCGGTAACTTTAGACTGGCCTCCCACTGCTGAAGGCGGAGGAGGAGGAGGGTTAATCCCGAGCCAGCCCGAGCCAGCCCTTCGAGGACCGAGGACCATGAGCGGGGAGGGGCAGAGCCCTGAAAGTGTGGGCAAAATGCTGAGGAAGTAGGCCTTTTTTTCGGAGGGGAGGGATCCTCAAGGGGTCTGTGCGAGCCCCCCAAGCGTGAGAACCATCTGCCAGCCGTTTGACCCTGCTCAGGGCTTCTCTCTGAGCCTAACCTCATTATCAGGAGGAATGAACCTACCCCGATGCGGTTGTTGTGATTAAAACAATGAGATAATGCTTTAATATTTGTAAACTGTACAGGGTTCTACATAGGTAAATTATTAATGAAGCCAAAGATGGCTGTGTGTGTGTGTGTGTGTGTGTGTGTGTGTGTGTGTGTGTACGCTCATGTATTTGTGAATTGGTGGTTTGGGAGAAGTGTGTGTGGGGGGGACGTTGGGATTATACTATTTTTAGGGAACTTCTGAACCCCCTCATCTCTCTACCTTAGGATCAAATGGGATTGATCTGAAAGTGTTGCCCCTTCCCTCTGAAAACAGGAAGCTTGCTTGCAGGGGGCGCGCTGGGGGCGGGGTGGGGGGTGGGAGGCCGGGTCTCCCGGCTCAAGCCCGCCTCTTGTCCGCAGGAGACTCGCGGCCTTCCTCGGGCACCTAGCAGTCCTCTGTCCGGAGTGGGTGCTCAGGACACTTCGGTGGACTACTCAAGTCAACGGCTGGGTAGCCGAGTGGTCTTGGGCCAGGCCCGCCCTCCCCCGCTTCTGTATTTGCAAATAGGAGAGAGTTCTGGACTCTTTCCAACCTGAATGCAATCATCTCTAGGGGTGGAGGCCCCTTGGTCCCCGGATCCCTTGGATCCTTTCTGATCCTGTATCTGCCTTCAAGAGCTCAAAGTTTAAGACGACCAGAATCCAAGGTACTTAGCGTCCTCATAGAGACCGGGATGGGTGCGGCGGTGGGTAATTCTCTTCATTCGCATACTAAGAAACTAGAAGGGGGAAACGTTTATCCGAGGTCATGAGACTAGGATTAGAGCCAGTGCCCCTCCCTGGTACATTCCTTTGCACAAAAGGATGGTGGCAGCCATGGGAGGGCACCGCCCAGGCTTCCCTTCAGCGAAGAATGTTCTGGAAGGAGCGCCCGTTCGCTGACGGCCCCCAGCTGCTGCATCTTCCCTTTGGGATCTGCTGCAGCATTCCTGCTGAGGCCACACTTTGCCCGGGCAAATCCCACCCAATGACAGCAGGACGGGCGGGGGGGGGGGGGGGGGGGGGGGAGGGGAGGGGAGGGAGGGGCAGAGCTGGGCCCTTCTGCCTGACACAGGACTTCTCCGATGGGCGGTCTTTGCTCTGGGGCTCCACGTCTTCGGCCTGCCAGAGACTTTCCCAGAGCGGCCCTATATCTGAGGCCCTTCCCACCCAACCTCCTTCCTTCCCTCGCCTTTCGCAAGGGGGGAACTTGCATCGCGGTCCCCCCTCCTATTCCTGCCCCTCCCCAGTTTATCCTTCCCAGGCATCCCCCCCCCCCCCCGCCCTCCAATAAATCTCTTGAACTTCTAATTCCATCTTGGCGTCTGCTACCTGGAGGGCCCGAACTGCCACGGGGACCGGTGCTCAGACTCCTGTACTCCGCATCCTCGTCAGGAGGACCTTGGCGTGCGCGGGGCCACGTCCAGTCAAGGCTGAAGCCGGGAGCTCTCGGCCACTCCCCGGCTCCATTCCAGAAGGTCGTCGGCACCAGGCATCCCCCCGTGCCCCGCTCAGGAGTCTGAGAACCGAATGCCAACCCCCCCGTGGGTCTGTACATTGAATCAAAGACTCCCCGGACTGGCTTCCGCCTGGGTCCAAGGTGGGCCGGGAGGCCGAGCAGCCGTGCTCCGTTAGAGACACGGACAGAAACCCGATCGGAAGGAGGGGAGTCCAGGAGCGGGAGCGTCATTGGCAAACAAAGGGACCGCTGGAGCCTTCTCCGGCTCGAGAAAGTGGAGGGTTGTTTTATTAAGGAGGGGGCAGAGGTCGTTAGCTTGGAGAATGTGTCATATTTGACATAGAGTGGTAATTTGAGGCTGGAAAGCAAAGCCTCATCCGCGCTCTGGCCCGGGAGAGGCAATGCGCGGATGCTCTCTGCTGGGGAGAAAGGCCGGGCCCTCAACGAGGAAGAGAATGGCCGGGAGGGGTGTGTCGGGAAGGTCCGAGGTCCTGCCGGCCCCCCCAGGACCACCTCTGTCCGTCCGCCGACCTTCGTAAAGAGGAAAAGTCGGCAAACTGCCCCTTCTCCCGTCATTGGCAGCTCCGAGGGCTCGCGGGACCGAGGCCAGTACCCGGTGCTGTAGAGCTTCAGAGACGGCCAGCGCTACCCCCTCCCCCCCTACATAGGCTCGTTTTTTCTGGAGCCAAATTTCATTCGACGGTGCCAGGCTGCAGCCCCATGGGGACAGCGCCTTGGGCCATAAGAGGGGGGCAGGAGGATTTCCGAACCTTCCTCAGTTCCTGGAAAACTGGTCCGGAGCGCACGTCCCCTCTGAGCGGCCAGCAGGGCAGTCCGCTTCGGGGCGGGGGGGGGCACTGGGCACTGTCCGGGGGTTCTGAGGGCAGGAGAGCCAGAGACTACAGGGGGGCCCCTCTGTGGGAATGTGTTCCTCCTGAGATCTGCGTCCGCTCCTGCCCCCTTGGATTGGGGAGGGGCTGCTGGCTCTGAGTGCATCGTGGGGCGGGGGAGGAGGGGGGTGCTGAGGATCAGAGGCCTCCTTGAGCCATCTCCCCCCGGGCCCCACCCTTGCCTGGCCAGCCACGGTGGCCTCTTCCTTCCGGTTCTCTAGGCTGGTCTGGGCCTTGGCTTGGGCCACGCCCTCGGCCTCAAACACTCTTATCTGACTCCTACCCATCCTAAGCTCCAGGAAGTTAAGGCAACCCCCACGGTAAGCAAAGTCAAACGCTCTCTTTCTCTGGAGCCTCTACGGTGCTAACTGAATCTTGGGGGTGGGGGTGACGGGGCGGGGGCCTGTCTTTTCCAGAGCGTTGGGCCACAAAAGGCCTCTGCCTAGCCCCCTCTTCCAGGACTAGGGGAAGGGGATTTGGGGAAATGGTTCTCGGAGAGAAGCTGAGGGTGGGGGGAGGGGACGCGGCTTTCTCTCCTAGGTCCTGCTTTCTGGGTAGTGGCCCAGAAACCCCTCTTTCTCCACAGCATGGGGAAGCAATAGAGTCCCCCCCATCCTGTGGCCTGACCTCTCCCCGCCTGGGCCCTCTCTGCAGGGTCCATACCCCAGGAGGGAGAAGCCGCGGTAGCCAGCCCAGTCCCTTTCTTGTCATGAGCTTTGGGGGCCTAACTGCTTAGGGCCCTACCAGGGCCTTGGGGAAAGCTCTGTGCCAAGCGAAGGATCCCGAACAACGAGCTTTATTAGCGTGAGGGTAAACCCCGTACCGGTGTGGAGGCTTACGTATGGGCGGACGCGGAGCTACGATGCATCCATAGGTTAAGCGTGGGTCCAAGGGACGGTTTGGGATGGCTCTTCTTCGGCTCCTTGGGAGAGCTCGGCCAGGCCACGACCTGTCTTTCTCTAGGCCCGCAGCTAGCCTGAGGCTTGTGTTGCTGGGCCGGGCCTCACACGAGTGGTCCTCAGCCTGTGCTTTTGGGGCCTGCACGCTGGCGAGGGCAGTACCATATTTGGCGGGCAGATCCGTTTGTTCCCCCGCCCCCCCCCCCCATCCCCACCAGGTCTGTTTTCTGTGGATCCCAGGGGGCTGACCCTCACAGACTGGACCCCTCGGGGAGTCTTGGCCACTGGCTGCTGGTCGGGTTTGGGCATTGAGATGCACCACCTGGCAATCTGCCTGGCAAGGAGGAGCCGAGAGGTAAGGGGGATTGGTTTCCCCGGCCGGGCTGTGGTTTGGTGGCGCGCCTGGGCCCACGGCAGCCCTCGCGCGCAGCTGTCTTCTGTTCGGCCAACGGCCCGAGCTCTCGCCCCCTTCGGCCCAGGGCACTTCCCTGTCCCTGGTGGTTTCTGCCGTCAGCCCCCACCTCCGTAAACAGTCCCTTCGCTGAACTCTTTCCAATTAACCCTCTTGTCGAGCGTGCCATCCGTTCCTCCCACTGGGGCTCTGACTTGCCCAGACAGCCGGGGTGGTGCCCTGGGCAGTCCCGAAGTCATCTCGCCCATCGCAGACCAGAGATCTCGAGCTCCCCACCGGCCAATCTGAATATGCCCATGGCGGGTGTCGGCCACGCGGGGTGAGCGTTCCACAGTCCAGAGCCCGGCTGTGGAGCCCCTGACTCACCACCGTCCCGGCATTTAGCACCGAACTGGCGGATCTGTTGCCGACTCCCCACTTCCTGAGGGTCCTCCAGAGGAGGTTATGGGAGGAACGGGACCCCTTCCTCCTCTAACTTTCTGTTTGCTTTCTGGGGTTGGGAAGACATCATAATTTTGAGGACTGGAATAGAATTGCCCCAAGTGCATGAAAATCGACCACATGAATGATGAAACTTTGAATGGCTGGTTTCAGCAGAGTGCTGGGCAACTGGCTGCCCCACCCCCCCTCCCCAAGCCCTGATTGGCAGCGTCTGTCGATTTCCATGATGTAAATACTCACCAAGGCCAGTCTCGAGACACTCATGCGATAGCTCTGACCGTGGAGTTGGGAAGAAGTGTGCAGCAGCACACCATTAAATAGCGTTTCCGCCACACCGCTAGGACAGGTCAACCTCAAAACATAGGCAATTGTGAACTGTAGCGAAGTCATTAGGAAAACGTGAGTTTTGAGTGTTTATTGCCTTTGGCGTTAATGTGGTTTATTCAATTTTAAGTTTTTAATTATTTAAATCGGAATTAAACCTACAGTATTTTAATTTGCCTTAATGGGTGTCTTTCACGATTGGCTTACGAGAACTCGAAAATTTGGTGATTGGCTCTCCCAGAACCCGCGCTATCCGGCTCCGGCGCCCCCTCCGCCCCCATGGAAGGGTTCTATGGGCTCCGTGGCTGTGGAAAGAGAAATTAGTTTTCATCAAGGTAGAAAACAAAAACAAAGGAAGGTTACGAGTATTTCGATTGCGCCACCTTGTGGCGCAACCTAACACTGCCACGCCCCCGTTATCTGAACTCCCCCATTTTGGTCGCGGGATGACCAGGTGTCCCGGTTCCCCTGGGACTGGTCCTGGTTTATGCCCACTGCCGTGATTTAACTATCAGTCGCACCGCTAGACTGTAACTTCCTTGAGGGTAGGGACTGTCTTGTTTGCCGCGGCATCCCTCTGGCCAAGTAGGATTCCGCGATACCTGTTCACGGAGCGGCGAAAGTCGGAGCCGCGGAAAAAGGGTTCCTGCCTCGTTGGGTACGTCGAGAACGCCCGGGATTTGGACATCTTTGCGTCGCGAGGAGGCTTTTATTGTAAGGCGGTCGGCCCTGTAATCTCTGACCCCGCCGTCCTCCGCGCATAAAAAGCCAGGCGGATAGACGTCAGAGCCTAGTCTCCCGGGGGCGTGCGGCAGCCAGAGGGTGTTGATCTGGCCATCTGGTGCGGGAACAGTCGGGCCGTGTGGGAGGCCAGCTGGCACGGGAATCCTTGGCTGTCCCCGGCAAACAGCATGGGGAGGAGAGCCGTGGGATCAATAGTAATTTCCTTCAGAAGAACGGCAACGTAGCGCTGTTGGCAGTGGCACTGGGCTTTCCCTGGCACGGAGGTCTCTAAATGCACTTGGCCCTCTTAGCTAGGAAATGGACTTGCAGCAGAACGCTGGACAGGGAAGGGAACAAGGACGGGACTTTCTTGGCCCGAGCCCAAGAGAGGTTGCCAGGTTGGCCGGGGAAGCAAGCTTTCTCTGTGCCTGCCTGTCATCGGCATAAGCCACGTAGACACTTTGAGGCCCTGACAGAGTGGAAATCGTGGAAGCTGGAAGGTTCCCATGGGCCTGCCGGCACCTCTCAGGCGACATCCATCTACTCAGCTGGCACAGGGATGGTGCTCTGGGCTCGGGTGGTAAAGGCGATGCCTGCTTCTCACTGCCTGGAGATTGAGGGGAAGGCGCTATGTGCCATTTTGGAGGCGGAGCCGTCAGTACCGAAATCGCGGTGAGTCCCCGGTGCTCAGGTAGTGGTTAGGAGTCTGGCAAGGACCGATCGGGCCAGTCGAAGGGTGAACAGGAGTCTCGTTGGATAGGGTAGTAGGTGCAGTGGTGCGCCACCCAGATCCCCACCCCCCCCCGCCTTTAAGAGGAGGGGGGCTGGCTGCCCGCTCAGAATCGCCCTTAGCTCATGGGTGCTGAGCTGCCTTACCCAAGGTAGTGCCCCCCTCCCTCCCTGGGGGCCAACTTGTATTCAATGACCGGTGTATGGGAGGGAGGATAGGAAGGTTCACCCTCTTGCCTCCGTCTGGGACATCTCTGAAAGGCCATCCTAGCTCCAGAACTTTCCACGGGGTCGGTGGAGGCTTCTGTCGCAACTGCGTGGTAGCTCGATTTCTCCGCCCCATCCCGCTGCCCTCGCCCCCTCACGGGCGCTGTTCCCTCCAGCTGCTGGCCTCTGGCCTCTGGTCGACCTGCTGGCCTCTGGTCTCTACTTCGGGGCCCCTCTCCCAGGCAACCCAGCGTAAGCCAGGGAGGTGAGGGAGGGGCAGTCCTTCTCAGGGAGAGAGACGGGCATGCAGAGGGGGGGGGCAGGCAGGTGTTAGCTGCGATGTGGCCCCAGTGATGGGCTGGTAGCCGAGAGGGGCCGGCTAGTGCCGGGAAACCCAGGGAAGAGAGAGAGCGTGGTTACGTTAGGTCTAAGGAAAATGGAGAAGGGGCCCGTGGGCACCGAAGGTATCGAGGGGGTCTGCAGCCCGGATAGTGTGAAGCCGAAAAAGAATCCTGAAAAGAAGAGTCTTCGTCCCTAATTTGCAGTGATCAGCGAGGCCTCGTGGCGTCGGGTTCTTGCGCCACTGCGGTTCTGCCCGCGGCACGGCCTGCAAATGTTAACTTTCAGCCGCCTGCTCAGCCCTCCGGCTCTCCTTGAATGGAGTTCATACGTTCCGGCGCCAGGCCGCGGGCTCCCCAAGCCTCGTAACTTTTCCGGGTTGCTGCTGTGCCCAGTGTGAGCTGGACAAGGAAGGAGGAACGAAGGTTCGCGAGCAGCCAGGTGTGGGTTCAGATCCCTCGCACTGCGTGGTGGCGGAACTGAGGGCGAACTCCTTAACCCTGTTTCCTCGGCTGGAAGATGGACACAGTGAGGTCATGCCTGGCGCACAGGAAGCCCTCGATAAATATCTGCCTTCATTTCCCAGCCATTTTTGCTTCATTTGCTGTAATCTGCAGCTCTTCATCAGAAATGCTTGATGAGGGGGCGCCTGTGGGGCCCAGTCGGTTAAGCGTCCGACTTCCGCTCGGGTCCCGATCTCACGGTCCGTGGGGTCTGTGGTGATGGCTCGGAGCCTGGAGCCTGCTTCAGATTCTGCCCCTCCCCCACTCGCTCTCTATCTCTGTGTCTCTCAAAAAATAAACCAACGTGAAAAGAATTTTTTTAAAAATGCCTAACGAGTATCCCTTTGGCGTGCGGGTAGGGGGTGGTGGGGTTGGGGTGGGAAGTGGTGGCGGTGGTACTAGGGGCAGAAGTCACTAACGGCCCCGTCGCTTGAGTCCTTTAGAGATTCTTCAGCCTCTCCTGAAGCTATTCCGCGTGTGGGGCGACCTAACGGAGGAAGCACGCTCGCCTTTATTGCTTCCGTTTGCCGGATGGGAAGACTGAGGTCTGGTGTGAAACCGACTTGACCGGGCTACCAGGGAAAGCTGGAGGTCCCCCAGCCCTGGCCCTCCCGGTCTCACGACGTGACGCGCAGGTGTACATAATTTCCGGAGGCTCCCCGTTGCTGCTTCCGCAGCTGGGTCTCCTGGTCCCCCCAAAAGCTGCGAAAGCAGGCTACGGCTTTGGGGTGCGGGCGGGGCTGCCTCCTGGAGCCCCGAGCGCCGCCAGGCCCGGCTCCCGTTTGTTCCTCAGCTGGCCCGAAGGGCACCTCCCTCCTCCCCGCTGATGTCAGCCGATGACGTCTGGGCCGCATTCAGGCCATGCTGTCATTTGTCCCATGCTCATTCAGCTGATTAAAAGTCATCAATTGTTTTTTAAGCCACCAGCAGGCGAGCCACCAGGCGCCATTTGTTACTGCTCGGCCATGCTGCGCGGGGCTGTGGAAACTCACCGAGCAAAGCTTTCGGAAAGCAGAGGCCACAAGCGTTTTTCTTTTGGAGGAAAGAAAATAGGAGAGAAATGAGTGGGCCTACGTCTCTGCCGAAAGGAACAATCAGGACGGGCGGCCCAGGGGCCGGTCCCCTTTTTAGCAACTCCCACACGGTTCTTTACGGGGGCCCTTCCGTGGGGCCCTGGGGCAGTAATCACCGCTGTGGCTGACGAACGGTTCGTCTGGGGACTTTTTCACCTCGTTACCCCACCTCTGAGCTTTGCCCTGGCTTTTTGGCCAGGTTAATGCTCCCCAACCTCGACTCGAGGCCGCCCCTGCTCAGATGCCTTCAGTGGCCGGCCGTGGCTCACGAGACCAGGGATTCAGCTGTTTCCTGGCACGGAGGCCTCGCATTCTCCGTGGGGCGGCCCGGGGGCCCCTCGGACCTTCTCGGCCCCCGGGTTTCAGCCAAGGCACACCTTTCGGTTCCCCTCAGACGTGACCCTTGTTTGGTTGTCCCTGTTGATGCCGCTTCTGTGTGAGATAACGCATGACTTCCCCCCCTCCCCCCCCCCCCCCCCCCCCCCCCCCCCCCCCCCTGCGCTGGGATATCGAACACCGAGGATCTCTCGAGGCTTCTTTGGGAAACTATCTCCATCCCGGTGTCTTTACTGAGGCCACGAGTCTGTGTCTCTTCCCCGCTTCCAACCGCACAGGCAGCAGACGCTACCGAAGCCTCACCCTGTCCCCTCGCCTTCCCCATTTCTGGGCACACAACTGCCACCACCTGGGTCCCCATGCCTGGGGGCTGTCTCTGGCCGCCCAGCAGGGAGCAAGTGCCAGGGGATTAATTCTCCCTGGGAGCAGCCCTCAACCGATGACTGCCGGAAGTTGGTGGATAAACACCCCGGCCCCCTCGCCCTGTGGTAGAACGTTCTGGAGCGATTGTTCTGCGCAGGCTCTCAGAGGTCCCCGGCGGGACTGAGTCTCAGTAGCCCATGCCGGTAACCTGCCCTTCCCTGCCCCCTCCCGGAGACACCACTCGCACTCGGATCCCTGTCTCCGTATGGGCTCCCCGGGGACCCGAACTCGGAGAGCTCGTTACTTCCTTTGCTCAAGTCCTCTTTCCTGCTTTGGTCTCTCTCGGTGCTGCTGAACTGGCTTCGGATGTCCTGCAGATCCCGACGCGGTGCTGGGCCCGCAGCAGGTACCCTGAGGCAGGCGAGTGGTGAGTGTCAGTGGCTTCGTGTCTTGATGGCTCGTTCTCTCTGCTCGCACAGACCGGGGACATTCCCACCTCTGTGCTTTGGCTCTGCCGCCCCCCCCCCCTTCCCGCTGCCTGGCCGTCTCTTGCTCCGGAAATTTTCTCCTTTAGCCAGGATCCCCCCAACCATCCCCCCTCCTTCACGTTGGCCCATCCCGAAAGCTCCCTTCTCTGGCGTGCTATTGAATTTTAATAGTGCCACTCGGCTCTGCCCTCGCCCCTTTATTCTGTCTCACGTGCTCTCTCCTCTGAGCGCTCCCGTTCTCAAGGGAAAAGCCTACAATCCCAAGGGCTTCCGGTTCTTCATCACTTCTACGCCCGGGGGGTATCATCAGGTCGGACTCCGTATGAACCAGGGAAGCTTAGTGTCACTGGCAGAAACATCTGTGTTTCCAGCCATAGCTCGGAATTTTCCCGAGTGAGAGACTCCTAAGTAAACTCGAGGCCGAGGCCAAGTTTGTTGTTGACAGGGACGGTGGGGGCGGGGCGCCCAGAGACGGGGAAGGAAGGGGGGGGGGTTGAACGACCCGGTGGCCATGACCCGCTTTGGCCCTGTGGGCTCTACAGCCCTAGTCTTGGACTTGAGCGAGATGTCCTGAATCCCGTGGGCGAGGGGTGGGGTGTCTCTTGCCCGGCCGAACGCGGCTCCCCTTCCGCAGACCTGCCAGAGCCGGGCTGCATTAGGCGACGTAGAAAGCCAATGAACACAGGGAAGAAAGCCTCACATAGACAGTGATTCCAGAAGACTCCCCTGAGGGCCCCCCTCCTCATTTTCAACCTTCCCCATCAGATGAAGGAAATGTGTCTTGTTCGGGCGAGCGGGACCCTGGGGTTTTATCTTCGGGCCGAGGTCGAAGGGGCGCAGTCAAGCTCTCCAGGCCTGGCGACAACCTCGGAGCACCTGGAAAGAGTGGTTTGCATTTCGACCTCAGCTCCAAACAAAAGGCCGGCTGGCCTTGAGCCACGCCGGGGGTGGGGGGGTGGGGAACAACCTCTGTGCGAGAGTCTCTCTCCCGTCCATACCGACTTTTCCAGACCGAGGCTTGGGACGGGCGGACGCACAAGTTCGGGTGGAACCATGTGGAGACAGAGGCAGGAGGTGCGGCCCTCGAGTGCGCAGGGACCGCAGGCGTGTCCGCGTCATGGGTGCTACGCCCGTTGGGGAAGGGCCGCTGTCGGCTCGCGGGACAGGAAAGGCCCCGCTTCCTTAGTATGGAGCTGCCGTTACCCTGGAAACGGCCCTTCTGGCCTACAGGGCCTAATAACATTCCTCAAAGTTTTCAGGGGTCGAGAATTCTGGAATGAAAAAAAAAAAAAAGGAGCCAAACAAAGGAGACAATGCAGCCCATGGTCTGGCCAGACTTTGGGGGTGCAGCATCCTAGCCGCAGGACGGGAAGCTTCTAGGAGTCTCTGGCGTCTTGGCCGAGAACGCCTTGAAGTAGCCCCGTCGGGGCGGCAGCTATCGCACAAGGAGCCACGAGAATCAGGACCTGGCGGAGAGTCAGCCGGCTTCTCAACCAGAGAGGCGACCCCCAAGCAGAGGCAGGATGGGAGTTTCTAGAAGAGGGCCCTTTGAAGAACACAGAGTCAAGAGACGCCCTTGGGATAACTGATGGCGCCTTTGAATCTTCTCGCTAAAATGACCCTCTTTAAAACGGTGCGCGAAAGTCAAGGGTGAATTGGACGCTGTTGGGCCGCTAGATGTTTTGGTGGGGGAGGGGGAGGAGGGAGGGGGAGGAGAAAGCTTTGAACTTCCAACCAAACTTGTTAGCGCCGGGTCGCGGCTCAGAATTCGTGCGCAGTTGTGTTTCGAAGCTCCATTTTGTTAGAGACGAAAACAACTCGCTTCTATGATTCGAGGGTCATTGTCGAGATCAAGTCGCAGCTAGAATTTTTTTCTCCCGATCGACTCTGGAACGCGGGTCTCTGTTTGAAGTGGTCTCGCTCTGAGTGGGCTTTCCTCGGCTTGGCGGACCTGAGGTGACAAGGTCTCCGGTATTTCCAGGAGCCGAGGGACCCAGGGGGCTTGGGTTTTCTTTGACGGAGGGAGAAGGAGGGGCGTGGACCGCCTGTGCCCCCCACCCAGGATGGGGGGGAGGCATTTAGGGTCCAACGCTCAGGAACGGGCCATGGAAGCCTGTTCAGCCTCCTTGACGTCACCAGCAAGATGTCGGAAAGTCTCCTTAAGTGTTGCCTGACACCCCCCCCCCGTGCCCCCTCTTCCAATCCTTGGCACACCCCCACCAGTCATCTCTGTAAACAGCTACCCTTTCCTCCCAAACCCTCGAAGGCCCAGTCTCTCCTCTTTCTTTCCGGTGTCACATCTGCTTGGTTGGGAAACCTCGTTGCCTTCACCGTCAAACCGCTCCCCGCCCCCCAAGACTGTTTTCATGGGTGGCTGGCGAGGGGCTGGGCCCAGTCTTGATTCTCTGCTGTGACTCCTGGCTGTGTCACCCCCGCCCCCTGCAGTCAGGTCTCAGTGACCAGCGTGCCCCCCCCCCCCCCCCGTCAGGTTATGTCACTCGGCTGCTCAAAGCCGTCCAAAGTTTCCCAGCTCGCGCAGAGTGAAAGCAGCATTAACGGCAGCTCCATTGTCGGCAGCTCCATTGTCGTCTCTTCCTGCTTTGATTCCTCTGCTTCAGCCGAGCTGGGTGCGTGGGGGGGTGGGGGTGGGGGGCCGAACACAGCTGGCCAGGTCTGCTGCGGCCTCAGGGCCCTTGCACTTCCTCTTCCCTCTGCCTGGAATGCTCTCCCCACCTTGGTTAATGGTTAATGCGGGGGAGGGGGGCGAAGTCTTCGCTCAGATGTCAGCTCCGGAGTGAGAATTTCCTGGGCCTTCTCTGAGAGCCCCACGCTTCCCTGTTCTTCCTCCCTGCTTCCGGTAGCCCTCGGCACTGTCGCCACCTGACCCGCTCTATAGTTCACCTGGCCGTCTCCTGTCTGGCCTTTGTCTCTCACCAAAATGGCAGCCTCTGGGAGGGCCGGGATGTTCTTAAATGGGGTTTGTTTCTCACGGTGTTTTTAGCCCCCAGCTCGGTGCCCGGCACCCACTAGTAGCCTGTCAGTGTTTGGTGAATCCAGGAAGGTGTGGGACTCGGGGCCAATGTGGGAATCGCACCTGGGTTATAAACGTGGGGGGTGGGGAGTGGGAGAAAGAACCGTTCTTTCCCTCCCTCCCCCCCCCCCGTTCCTGACCCCCTCACCTCCAACCCCTATCCTGTCTCCGATCCCTGAGGCCCCCCCCCCACCCCCCACCGGGGAAGTCCTGTAAGCACGAGTGCCGGGAAGGCAGCCTCCCTCCCCACCGTGGCTGAGCAGAGCAGACGCCTTTTGGGGGGGACGGAGGGTTCGGGAAATAGCCCTGGGGAACTTGGGCTAACCCCCAGTGAGGGGCGGAGGGGGAGAGTGGAACCGACAGCATTTTGCTGGGGCAGCTGTTTTGTTTATGCGCACAGGCGGGTGAGACTGGATGTACGCAGACTCTTTGATACCCACCGGGCCCGGCCCTCACAGATGGTTTTCCGGGGGGGGGGGAGCGGGGGGGGTTGTTGAGTGAAAGGGAAAAAGACAGCAGCAGGTGTCTACACTGGCCGAGACCAGCGAAAGCAGGATGGGCAGTCTGACCTCAGGGAGTTCCTAGAACTTGCTTCCCATCTCCAGAGCCGCCCCGTTTGCAAAAAGGGAAACCGAGTCCAATCCGGGGGTGCTCGCTCAGGTGCCCCGGCGCTTTCTCTTTACTACAGCTCGCTCCGCTTTCCAGGCGGCCGTTTGGTAATTAATCACTCCTTCCTGGGCCTGATCTGACCTGGCGTTGTTCTTTACCTTCCGGGGGGGCGTTTACTGCCTTGACTCGACTGGAACCCGGACCCGGGTTATAGACTCGCTCCTCTCACTTAACCCGGGGTACAAAATCAACACAACAAAGAGTTTCCAACTGCAGGCGCCCCCCCCCCACCTCCTCGCTTTGGAATGAAGGGGGTGGAGAGGCGAGGGCGACATTCCTGGTCCTCCCAGGTCGGGCGGGGGAGGACAGAGCTGTCCATAGATCATTCGAATGCCAGGCAGGCAGCGATAAGAGTTCTCTGGAGGCCCGCGGACTCCTGGAGGGAAGCCGGCCGGGAAGGAAGTCGCGCATTCGGGACCCGTCGCGGGCCCCCAGTTTCAGGAAGGGAGGCCCCGGGCGCGTTTGGGAAGCGCAGGGCCGCCTCGCAGGGCCTTCCGGGCTCCTAGCACAGGGCAGACCCACGTTAAACCCGGGTGGATCGGTTGAAGATGGACCCGGAGGCAGCCTTGGAGTTTCTGGGGGCGACACGCAGCCGGGGACCGTGAGGACTCCCCAAGAATGATCTCCTTCCTCCCACGCATGAGGGTACCAGCGCCAGAGGGAGGGCGTGAGTTCTGGAAGGCCGCTCGGTGAGCTCCTGATAGAACCGGGCCCCCAATCCAGCCCCCCGCTGCCCCCCCCCTCCTGCTGGGGCCTCGGCCGGGACGGGGGGGGGGGGGCGGGGGCAATTCCAAGAGGGCAGGGTTCTTCAGACGGAAGTCCGTGAACTTGGAGGGGGACAAAAACGACTTCTTGATTTTCCCCGACTTCTGAATGACATCTATTATTTCCTTTAACCGACGTAGGCAAGAAACCGCCGCTATATTGGCAGCGGCTGGAACTTTGTCACAACAGAAGTCACGGGTATCTTCGCCTCCCGTTATAGTTCTTGCGCCGAGTTCCAGCTCTCATTTACACGCATCAGTGTAAAATCGCAGCCTATCTCAATATAATTGGCTGGCTCCGCAGCACCGTGGTGTTCCATTACATGCATTTAAAGCATTATTCTGAGAACGGGTCCTTGGGTGTCACCAGTCTACGGATGCCGAAGGCGTCCATGGCGCCACGAAGATTAGGACGGTTTCTTAAGGACTGCTCTCCATAAAACACACAGGACGACTTCCACTGCAGACGCAGATGGACGGGAGGGTCAGCGCTGGGTCTCGGCGACAACGGGGCTGGGGTCCCCTTAGGTGTTGCTCAAGTGTTCTCTGAACTTCAGGTTCCTCGTGCATGACAGAGGGATCATCCTTGTCCCCACCTTTCGGGGCTGCTCTGTGGTGAGAACACACTTAACGACGGGGGCTGGGTCTCGGCCCAGGGTCGGCATTCAACGCGTGCTAGCAGCGATGATTAAATCCCAGCGTGTTGGCTCGCTGGGTCTCGGGTCGGCCAGAACCATGCCTTTTTCTTGGCCGATTTGAGAAGAAGATTAAAAAAAAAAAAAATGTTTGCTGATTTGTCAAAATGTTTTTCAAACCTCGGTTCCCAGGTATCAGAACTTACTGCCTGAGGCCATGTGGCCTAAATATATATATATATATATTTAACTCAAAGCTTAACTTCCATATCACAAAGCACACTAAACCTTAAGTGTAGAGCTCCATCCATTTTTACATATGTATAGATTAGTGTAATCACACCACCCAAATCAAGATATAGAACATTCCCAGCATTCCAGAAGGTTCCGTCTTGCCCCTTCTCAGTCAACCCTACCCTACCTGTTTAACTGCTACCCTGCCTGCTCTGGAGCTTCACACACTTGGAATCAGAACCTAGGGACTCTTTCCTGCCTGGCTTTTCACGTTCAGAATGTCTGTGAGGGCTGTCTGCGTGGTGGCACGCATCGGTGGCTCTATTTTTTTTTTTTTCCCCTATCGCTAGGTAGTCCTCCGTTGTAGGACCACACCACAACTGATTTATCCGTTCTCCCGTGGTTGGCAATTGGGGCTGTTTCCCAATTTTTTTTTTTTTTTTTTGACTGTTTCGAATAAAGTCGCCACGAATGTCCCTCTGCCTGTCTTCGTGTGGGCCCCAGAACTCATTTCTCCCGGGTATTTCTAGGAGTGGAATTCCTGGCCCGGAATATTTGCGTGTGCTTGGTTTTAGCTCCAATGACTTTTTGAGGGTTGTATTCTATGAGGTCGTCCTAGTAGGTGGGACAGCAGCCCCCGCGAGCCAAGGTTCCCCCCCGCCCCCGCCCCCCGCACCTTCCCACTGAACGGTTTTCCAGACACAAGGCGACAGGGATTTCAGCACCAGAGCTTGGAAAAGGCTGATATTCTTGTTCCGAGTAACGGAAGCGGACGGGGGTGAACGAGAAGGTAGGCGAACCCAGGAGAGAGCTTACCAAGGGAGCTCAGAAGCCACGTGCAGGCCGCTGACATGCCCTTGGAGTAGATTAGACCGAGCCCAAGTGACCTTCGGTCTCCGGAGAAGGAGACTCTCTGCCGCCTTGTCAGACGGCCCTGCCGGGAGGCGCGTCCTTCAAGGTGACCACCCAGGGCCGAGCAACCTGGCCTCCGTCTCCTCTTCTGCATTTTTCATTAAGCAGGTGGCACGTCACAGCTCAGTCGCCTTTTACTACCAGGCTCCTGCCTCTCACGCTTAACAAATGGCTTCTTCACAGGAGGGAGGTTTTCTGTTACCCCCCTCTCCCCCCCCCCCGCCGCACCCCGTCTCTAGGGCCTCCCATTAAGTCACGGCTTTCTACCTAGCCCCTTCTTGATCAGGGGGAACCCCAGGTGGTCGACACCAGGCAGGCGTCACCTGGGAGCTTGTTAGAAATGCCAGTTCCCGGGCCCCGCCCCAGGCCCCAGGGTCGGAAGCTCCCGGGCTGAGGCCCAGGAATGGCTGTTTGAGAATCACGGAGACGCCCAGGTCTGCAACCTGGGGCCGCACCCTGGACTCGCAGGGGGAGTTCCGAATCCTGCGTTCCGGCCGGTCCGCCCCCAGGGATGCTGATGTCATCGGTCTGGTGGGAGGTTCCTAGGTTCCTAGGTGCCACCAACAGGGGAAACCCTGCGTCTCTCTCGTCTCTCTCGGAGAAAGCTCCTTTGTTCTATCCTCTCTCTCTGCTTCCTGGGGCCCCGGTTTAACGGCTCGAGGATTCCGCAGTGTTGGTGCTGGGACCAGCTCCTACCTCCTTCGGCTTGTGCGTTCAGCGAAGCTTCTGGGTTCTGTGAGGTCACCCCGGTGGCTTGAAATCATGTAGGGTCGGGGCCTCTACACCGCGGAAATGGGCCAACGCTACAGACAAATCAGGCCTATCGGGCCCGGAGAACCTTTCTAGAAGTCAGTGGGGGAGGGAGGTGGTGGTAGCCACCTAGTGTCTTCATTAGCCCTCGGGACCAAAATGTGGGTAAAACATGGTGACGGGGCTAGCGACATGACTTGGGGGGACCCAGGACAGAATGAAAACTCAGGGTCCCTTGTTCCGAAAGCAAGAGAAAATGTCTCATTAACAAGGTACTAAAGGAGGGCGGTCTGGGTGGCTCGGTCGGTTAAGTGTCCCACCCTCGGTGTCAGCTCGGGTCATGATCTCAGTTGTGAGACCGAGCCCTGCCTGGGGCTCCGCACAGAGAGTGAGCCTGCTTGGGATTCTCTCTCTCTCATTCTCTCTCTCTCTTTCTCTCTCAAAATAAATAAATAAACATTTTTTAAAGAAAGTACTAAAATATAAAACTTTCTTCTTTCTTCTGCAGTCCTGTTGTTTGCTACTTAATGTCATGTTCCCTTGGGGACAGGGATACCCCTGGGGTAAGTGCAGACCCTCGCGGGGGCCTGGGGGACACACCTCACGATTCCGGATTCTCGGGATACCAGCTGCCACGTTCCCCGTCTCGCCGGCCAGACCTACGTGCTGGGACCTTGCCGCAGGCAAGGGAAGTCAATGTCCCCTTCCCACGGGAACGCCAACGCCGGAGCGACTGCTGCCTCCCCGCTGGGCTAGGCGCCTGGGTGGCGCTGGGCGAAGGGCTCGCCCTGGCCTAGTCGGCCTGCCGGACATTCCGGACATCGGTCATCTCACCCTGACCTTCCCACCGGCGGCGTCCCGGGGCAGCGCGGTGGCCGGGTGGCTCGGCACGAGGCGGGACTGTGCGTGAGCTGAGGCTCTAAGCCCTTAACTCACTCTCTGGTCCTGTTAGACCTCACTGACACAGCACAAATCCAAAAGCGAAATTATTCCGAATTTCAAGATGACCACCACAGAGCGTTCTACCCCAAAGGCCGGACCCTTCGGAGCCGGGGGCCCTGCGCGACTACACGGGTCGCGAGCCCATGGAGCCTGCTCTGTGTGGCCATATGACTCATTCTCAACAGGTTTAATTTTGCAACACTCGATCCTCCGGTTTGGCCCCCAACTCCAGAGCGCTCTCCCCACCAACCGGACACCCACCATGGGCAGCAGGGGTCTAAGAGAATGGATTTGTACTCACACCGAGACAAAAGCAGGACACGACGTGGCCACTGTTGATTTTCCTGTAGAGCGAACTTTTCATTAAAACAATCACGGGAATGATTTAACTAACCCCCCACCTAGCAGTCTCTGGTAGCGCATCGCCAACAGGGACGAGATCAAGGAAAGACCTTGACAAAGGACTACAGAGCGTGCGGTACATGACTTGAGGGGGTTGAGGTCACGACCTAACTTAATAAGTCTGTTTCTTTCTTTTTTTTTTTTTTTCCGTAGGGCACTGCCTGTCCCTTTTGTCTCTGCAACTTCTTTTCCAGAAGCTTGGGTAATAGGAACTACTACATTTGAAACGAGACCGTCTTCGGCGCCTGGGGGGCTCAGTCGGTTGGGCGTCCGACTTCGGCTCGGGTCATGGTCTCGCGGTTTGTGAGTTCGAGCCCCGCGTCGGTCTCTGTGCTGACCGCTCGGAGCCTGGAGCCTGCTTCGGATTCGGTGTCTCCCTCTCTCTCTGCCTCTCCCCCGCTTGCACTCTGTCTCTGTCTCTCTCCAATATAAATAAAAACATTAAAAAAATTTTTAATGGGACCATCTCATACCCTTGTCACTTCTGTTCTATTTTATTTATTTATTTATTTAGATTTTATTTATTTATTTTGAGAGAGAGAGAGAGAGAGGGAGAGAGAGAATGAGCAGAGGAAAGGAGCAGAGAGAGGGAGAAAGAGAATCCCAAGCAGGCTCCACACTGTCAGTGCAAAGCCGCCAGACACGAGGCTCCAACTACAAATGGCGAGATCATGACTTGAGCCCAAATCAAGAGTCGGACGCTTAACCGACTGAGCCCCCCCAGGCGCCCCTTTGTCACTTCTCTTTTAGAAAAGCCACAGAGGCGCGCTGTCTCCACTCCCTTTTCTCTGCTTTGCTCAGAAGGGGCGGGGCCGGGGCAGGGGTAAGGGACAATTGGGAAAATGCTACCCTTTTCCAAAATGCTGCATACCCCCCACCCCACCCTACGCCACCGCACCGCACCCCAAAAGCTGCCTTCCAGAGAGCAGAGGGATTTCCTTAGAAACCACCTTCTTAACTTCTCTCCAGTAACCCGTCCCCCACTGCTGTGCTCGCTTGGATAGAAAAGCGGTTTTTGCGTTGCGTCGCTAATTACCTTTGCGAAGTAGCCAACTGCTCTT